>JABASK010001067.1:0-10768 GCA_019776465.1 Rambutanura hunanensis
TCACGGATGTATTAAAAATTTATCGATAAATCAACACAGGAAAGATTGGAGTGACATGGCATTATTGTCAAAAATATTTCTCAACTCGTGTCCTAATTAAGTTTCTACGTTTCAGTAAAACATTTTCATAAAGCAAAATTTGGTTTTTTTCATTAGTAATTTCAATAAGTTTCCAAGTAATTCATGAGTTTTATCAAACTTTAGCACTAACCTACTACCATAATTCATTATCATTAGTGAATACTAGTGAACCGCGTTGGTTGTTTCTAGGATTCTAACGATTACGACGAGGCGCATTTAAAACTCAATTACAGATTCCAACAACGAGCCAGCAAGATGACAATTTAATTTTAACCGGTGAGTTAAACTTTCTAAATCATAATGATTAAAATTAAATTAAAACTATATAGACCAAGGTTAAAATACAATTAAAAAATCTGCAACAAATTTTGGCACTAATAGTTTCCTGCCTCACAACTGCTTAAACTGGTTGGTCTGCGATGGGTTCCCAATAAATGTTGTACACAAAAGTGAAATCGTCTAGACGCAACATTTTCTCAACGTCTGATTGCCGATTCTTCTGAACGAACATAGACAAGGAATCGGCACAGTCGTAGCTCTCATTTGCAACAATGATACCAGTTGTCCCGTTATTGCAAGATTTTGAGTAGAGAGCAAAACTGAACTACTGCGTCAAGCTCCAGGTTGAAGTGGTAGACTTCATTGAATTGTATGCTACTACTACTGAATTCTTCAGTAGTGTATTCTCGAATAGGTTCGTACACCGTCGTACAATTTTCTCTCCTTCGAGCGTAAATCCCAGTTTCGATTTTATTACATCGCTGATTCGCTGGAGCTAAACTTTGAAGGAATTCGCCACGAAAAACTGAGATTGTAACAGGTCCATAGGAAGGTCGTCGAAGTGATTGAGTCACTTGAATTCCAAGTTCAGTCAGTCTTGTCTCGTTCTGTAATTCTGCGTAAGTCATCGTTCTTAGTGTTACGGCAAGGCTGCTTTGACGTACTGGGTGGCCGATACCTCTGCTCCGAACAAGATTCAGGAACGATTTTAAATCTTTTACGTAAGCCATTCCTAAGTACACTTGAATTGCTTTTGCCACTTCGGCTGACTTGCTTGAATTTCGTACTAGGATATTAATTGGTTCTAATTTTCCACCAATTAGACTTGGACTTTTGGAAATAGATCGTATCCACTGAGTCAAATCCCCGCCGTAAGCCAAACTTGGATCACCACCGTGACTATACTTGGATGTTGAAGTCATTTCTCTGAAATCTTCTCTAATCAAATTCTGAAAAAGGTCAAAGTTCATTGAAGTCTTGAGCAATTTGTACGAATGAGTCAACTTGGCTTCAATATCGTTCATAGTCATGGTCCGCCTTAAAAGTTTAGTCACTTCGGTGGTAATCTTAACAAAACCGCCAAACCGAGCTAGGGCAAAGTAGTGGGTACCGTATTTGGAGAGCAGATCTAAGTAGGCAGTTGGGTCTGCTTCAAAAGTAGAGGCTAAATTATCCACGACGCTTTGAAACTCGTCATTTCCTTCAAGCGGCATCAATCGTGAAGTAGCTGGACGAAATTCGGCGCTACGCACGAAGGAGAAGATTTTCATTTCGGAAATGTAATTATCTTCGAACACCATTTGCTTTTTCTTGTGCTCATAACTGGCACTAGAAGAAAACATACCGAGTTTGAGAAGGCTAATACCAAAGGTCAAACCGGCAGAGATTTTCGAATCTCTTGTATTTCGTTCTGTGTGCTCTTCGAAGTTGGCCGAAGTTCCAAACGCTGCCAAAGCAATCAAATTGGTTAGTGTTTTTTTAAAAGTTATTCAATGAAGTAAATGACGTCACTCTGTCAATGACAAATAAAATGTGACGTTACAAAAGTAGACTTAATTGATGGTCTCATAATTTTTACCTGAAATCGTTGCATATGAATTTGGCATAAATTGATCCGGAATTCTCGAGATCAAGTTTCCATTTGAATCCAATTTGATGAGGTTGGATGTGCATGACAATTTAATAAGCTGTGCTTTGCTTCCTGGATTACTTCCAATATCACTCAAAGTCATAGGAATCAAGTCCAATTTGGTGATGTCTACTCCTTTAGCCATTGACAAGATTTCGTCACTAAACTGACAATCGTCGTAAAATGAACTACTGTCAGCACTCTCAGACACATACGTGTCATCCAGAAACTTGTCATCGACAATGTTGTCAGGTGAATCGTGAAGTGAAGGCATTCTGAAAGTACATGCTACATTAGATACGAAATACCTTTCAAGTTTACTTTTAAATTCCGTTAAGATTTTGAGTAAAGTTACCGGAAAACGATGAAGAAACAACACGCCAAAATTAAGGTCACTAATGAAACTAACAACGGCATCAAAAATCAAAGCGTGCCCACGCCTCTTTTGCAGGACGGGTTTCAAAAATTCCATTTTTGTCTTTCCAAATTTTTCTTTCTAAATGATTGCTGTGCTCTTTTCTAGAATATTCGTTTTTCAAAAGGGGCACAGTAAGTGAGAACTTTGAACTGGTGTTGTCTCCAAGTCCTGGATGATTAACTACTGAAGCTGTAACTTCTTTCAACCGAAGACCAAGAAACAGCTCGACCAATTGTTAAAAACTAATGACAAATGAGTCAGACACTGGGATTCTGGATGATGCTGGCGCCTATGTTTATGCTTGCACATCAATTTCATCTTTAATGTTTAAAAAATTTTGCACACCAAATTCATTATGCGACAAAGAGAACACTTTGAAAAGAGTATCGATAAAATGAGATTCCATTACAATGAAATTCACTTCGGAAAGAAATCCATGAACGCTGAAGCCAATGACGCATGATTTCGTAGGAAACCTTTCAATTTTATATTTTTCTACAGTATTAGTCTTGACCTTTAGCCCGCTTTAGACGTTAAAATTTGACACATATGTCGTGTGAAAAAAAAAGCAGAAAGCGAGGAAAGGATTTTTTATGGCTTCAAAATGAAGTCGGTTGAGGTTTACAGTTTTGTTGAGCTTGGGCGCATTTAGTATTCTGTAATTTTAGACAATGTTGTAAAATTCAATTTTCATACTTCACCTAAAGTAGGTCAAATAAATTCATTGCGAAATGTAAGATCCGCAAATTTACCAAAGAATAGCAAATTTAGGCTGTTTTTGTGTTAACCCCCTTGGGTAAAAGAATGGGAACTTTCTCTTGTGGGAAGCTTCATGCGCTTAATTTTTGGATGAGTGGAACTCACTGGGAAAAGTTGTCAGAGCGTAAACTCACTTCATCTCATTCCCATCACTGTGTCACTTCAAATCTCATCCCATCTCTTTGTTCCTCCGTAGACATTGTAATCTTTATGTTTTGCCCTTTGACCTTTTCACATTTTGGCCCTTTTCTCGCTGTTTCGCTTTACTTGCCATTTGTTTTGTGAATCACAGTGTTTATCCTGAACCAATCTTACATTCTATTGTAAGTTATATTTTATGCTGATTACAGCTGATTACTTTGTTATTCATATGTAGAGCATTGTTTTTGTTTACTAATAATTGTAGCACGCATTTCCTTCTGAATTTCAGTTATTTGACAGATATCTACGACTCGAATGATTGAGGACAGGAGGGATGGAAATGGCACTACTGTGATGTACTTACTGTTCAGTATAAATTGATATTACTTGAGCAGTTAAGTAAGTATGTGATTAAATTGACATTTACGTAATCACTCATAATCAGTCGGCCTTACCAACATAATTCTCCACTCTCTCTGAACCTGGAATAACTGGAGAGGCTACGGGAAGACAATGAGGATGAACTAATGTTATGATTGGAGATCATTTAGGCTTGAAAAGTCGAGTGGTACTAATTTGAACAAAATGTCAACTGCTGAAGTTCCAGATGTCAATTCCAACGTGTCATGGAGTTCCACCACTATTGGGTAAAGGATTTAAAATTGTGATATTTGTGGTGCGCATCGAACTAATTTTTTTTCGTTACGTAGGGAATCATTTTACGGATGCAGCGAAATACAGCTATGCTGCCCTGGCTTCTTTGGCATTGAAAAATATGTACGAAGAAGATCAATTTCATTATGAATTCTCTGAAGCACTTATCAAGGGAATTCGGGTTCATCTTGAGATGCCCGCTCACACCGATCATGTAATGTTAGCGTTGTTCCATGGAGAAGGGGCTCAAAATGAGGAAGTCTACGTCGACCTCGTTCGTAGCGAGGGAAAGGCCTTTTCTTTCTTCATCGTCAAGGATTTGATATATCATGTTGTTCGAAAAGGTCGGTATTGAATTTTTATTATGCTATATGGTATTCTTACCCCGTAAATAAGGAAATAGTATACCGTTGATAATGATCAGAAGTCGTTATTTTTGCTTTCTACTTTTGGCAATCGTAATAGGAGTTACATCTGGTAATGATATCTTGTCTTAGTTCAATTAAATACAATTCTTTGCACGTGCTTTGCCTAAATTGCTTTAATTCTTGGTATTCTGAGACAAATATTGTTTTGATTTTTTTAGGAAACTATGATTCAAGGACACGGGCATTAATCCTTCGGGTTTCGGAATTCCTCGAAATACGCCCGTTATCGTTGATCGAAATGATGGAAGAGTCAGCTGTAAAATTTTTGTTGGAAGAAACGCCCAAGAAAATAGAGTAAAACTACACGTCTCTCGTTGTTCTACCTTGGTGTAACCGTTCTTTGCAAATTGAAATATTAAAAAAAATTTTTTTAGTGATGCTGAAACGATGAAGAGACAAAGGAACAGGAAGATAAAGCGATATGCTCTAGTAGGATTAGCTACAATTGGCGGTGGAACCCTGCTTGGCTTGAGTGGTGGACTGGGTTAGCCAGTATAATATTAGATTTCACAAGGTCAACAGTGATTATTTAAAAATGTCAATGTTTCAGCTGCCCCTCTTATTGGAGCTGGCGTTGGGACGGTTCTCGGTGCTACTGCTGGGGCCACTCTAGGATCGGCGGCTGGAGTAGCAGTAATCGGATCCCTATTTGGTGTAGCTGGTGCTGGACTTTCAGGTTACAAAATGCAGAAACGAGTTGGTGATATTAAACAGTTCAAGTTCAAGTCAATGCGTAATCCGTATTCAAAGTAAGGAAACTGAAACTTTTAAATTTTTTCTGACAAAGATTTTGAAATTAGTATTTTTTAAATTATGTCTTATTTCAAGGTGTCTTCATGTCACAATTGCCGTATCGGGTTGGTTAAATGATCAAACTGGTGAAAGTGGATTTTGGATTCCGTGGAAACATCTCAAAATTTCAGATGAACAGTACTGTTTAATGTACGAATCTGAATATTTAATTGAACTGGGACGGTCTATTGACTACTTACTAAGTTTTGCTGTAAGTCTCGCTGCTCAAGAAGCTTTGAAAATGACAGTTCTTTCAGGTAATACTTCCAAGGTATTAGCTACCATTTCACTTTTTCTTAATCCATAAGTCAATACATTTTTTGTGAATCGATTATTTTGATAGGTTTAATTACTGCCATTGCCTGGCCAGCAAGTCTCCTCACTTTAGCCTCCGTTTTAGACAATCCCTGGGGAGTTTGCTGTCGTAGATCAGCTCAAATTGGAAGGAAATTGGCCGATGTATTAATCTCAAGGACTCATGGGAATCGACCCGTGACACTTATTGGACTCAGTTTGGGTGCTCGTGTTGTCTTCTACTGTCTATTAGCAAGTTTTTTTTTAAAAGAAACTATACTTATCCACAAAGTTTTCGTGTGTGGACTTTAATTACTTTAATTGTTTCTTTAATTTCAGGAATTGAGTCAACGAAAAGGTTCTGAAGGAATAGTTTTAGATGCTATTATGCTAGGAGCTCCAGTAAGTGGGAAAGCTAGTGATTGGAGTAAATTGGCAACCGTGGTGGGCGGAAATATTGTCAATGGCTATTGTCGTCGGGATTGGCTCTTAAAGTTTTTATATAGAACCACAACCGGTCATTATAGGTGAACTAACAATAACGTCGAATTTCATTAAAATTTTATAAAAATATGATTGAGAGTTGCGGGGATTGCTTTACTTTTTTGTTTTAGAATTGCTGGTCTTGAACCTGTGACCTGGAATCATCCTCGAATGCAAAATATTGACCTTAGCTCCATTGTTTCAGGTCATCTGGAGTATGCCAATAAGATTAACGATATTTTAATTTCTTTGGGCTATGCCGACGATGAAGAGCCTTCTGGTTTAAGGCGTTGTGTTTCTTCACATGGATTTAAAGAACATCAACATTTCTTAGTACATCGTGGTGATCTTTGGCATCCAATATCCAGAAGTAAGTCATTGGACTCCTTTCTTACTACAAAGGTAGGTGGAAAAACTACTGGTGAGTTTTTTACCTGAAGATACTTAATGGCAACTCAACGAAATCCTAAAACTATTATGAAGATGAAGAAAACTACGGAAGAAGTTCATGTAACTAGGAACATATTGTGATAGTCGTCTCTCAAAAAAGTCAGTATTATCATCCCATATCAATGTCATATATCGACCTAATATGTTTTAAGATATTATGTTGGTAGCTTCCAATTTGTCCTGTGACCACAGGTCTTAAATGTGTCTCTAGATGCCAAATCAATTAATGACATTTTTACTATAACCCAGATTAATCCCAGAGCTGCTATTTTCTAGAATTCCCGGCTTTTAAAACTTAATTTTAGTAAGTAGGTGGTACATCGTACAGTCGTCGCATCAGTTTGTAAGTACTCGTTCGTACTTTTCAAAAGAACTAACGTAGGAATTACAAACGGTAAATGATTTTAGAAATTGGAGCACGTTGTTAAAAACCTAATGTAACAAATGTCGTTCAAACATTAGAGACTGTTTTTTCCATAGGGCCTAAAGAGCCATAAACGTGTCTTTTGGATGAAATAACATATCATTCTAAGACTTTGCAAAAAACTACAAAAATCCTACAGGAAACATATCAGGTTCGAAATACGCCTTAACAAGAAATCGCTAGTACATGGTATTTGAAAAAATTAATTAGTAAAAAAAAGTATTAAAATCCTAAATGCTATTTAGTCAATTTGTGATTGTAAAAAAAAATTATTTTGATGATTTTGATTAGTTTAAATTCATAGGAGTCATTTCCTCCAGACTGAAACTCCGGATTGCACTGTGCGTTCTGGAAAAATTGGACGCCTACTTTGTTCTACTAATGTGTCATATGTTGTAAGGAGCTCCTGCGGGTTTCTTTTCTATTCAGGACGAAAAACGGGTTACTCACCCATATACCAAAAATGTTCACTTCAATTTTAGGTTAGATTGACGCTAGGGCGGTATGTTTCTAACGGGAAACCTTAGATACCGTCACCCACTGAACCTGGCCGTGAAGGGTCACCTTTTGAAACTCTTTTGTAAGTTTCAAACGTCACTTCAAAAGTGAACTTTGGAAATGTATTTCAGTCAACAAATTTTGAAAACATTAGTGTTAATTACAATCGTAACAAAAGTAAGTAGTGCTGAAATTCAATCGAATCAAAAATACTGTCGGGGTCGTTTCGCTAAAGCTTTTGGTGAAAGCGGCGTTCTCTCTAATCGGAACAAAAAAAGTAGCACACAAAGTTATAGTAAAGAAAGAGCACTTTTAGCCTCAACTATAGTCTCGTCGACTAGTGACCTATTGACATTTCCGCGAACCCTAGATTTCTTAAGAAGCTTCCATCGTCAACATCGGTCAAGGAGAGATGCTACTCCGCCGAAACAGTTTGACATTAAGGACGTAACTGTTCCACACGAATTTTTACGTATTGAGTACATGATAGGATACACATTTCTAGGAACAATGTACGGTCTAGGGTTTTTAGTCTTATTTCAAAACTTGTTAGTACCTTTGAGCAAAGGCCTAGTAGCCATATTTGTACGTTTGGTTACTTTGGCTTGACCTCATTAAACCCGTGACCTTACAGGAAGCGTTACAACAAATTCCGCCTACAAAATGAGCTGGAAGCTCATCTCCCTACAATTACGATTTTCCAAAGTTCAAAAACAGACCTTTGCTGTTTTGTGCAAAAAAAAAAGAAAAAGAAAAACGTCACTTCGTTTTATTGTTTTTCCACGTGTGGAGTTACTACGTCGAAACTTTTAATGACTCCCTTTTACGGCGTTTTTCATTGAAGACTTGGCGGTGTTGTAAAAAGTGAAAGTGCGAAAGTGTTTTGGTTTGAATAAAATTAAGTGGTTAAGTGTTGAAGATAAGAAATCATTCACCTTCCTCCAGTACACAGCACAGGAGTATCCAGGAAGACGTAAGTGGTGGCCTGCACGTTCCGTTTGCTCCTCCCAAATCCTCCCTTCTGCCCTTGTCATGTCAACAAACGTATCTTCCCCAAAATTCCATTTCCCTTGGGACACACACACGGTAAAGTGAATAACCTCATATCGTCATATCCCTTCTTGCCCTTCCTTCCTCTCCAGTCTGACTAAAACATGAAGGGGTATTAGTGTCTAAAACGAATTAGCATGTATACGCAATTTAGTTAACGTTTATTCCGAAAAGAATTGCTTGAAATTTATTTTGCTTTAAGAGAAATACTAAAATTTTTATACAGCGGAGTCATATTTGACCATACAGGCTAGAGTTCCCTGCCCAATAGTAAGTGGTAATTTGTTGTCAAAAGCTTAGAAATTCAACCGAATTCATAGCAGTCAAGTACCAAACCAAACGTAACCAATCTGACTAGCCTGCTGAAGTTAAGTTGAACTAACCAAAAAAAAACATTCTATATTGTGGGTAATATTTTTTTAAAGAATATGCTAAACTTGATTATGAAAGTCAACGTTTCAAACTGAAATATTGCTTTGGTTTTTGTCTTGCGTCAATACTTAAATAGTTAGGTCTAACTGGTTTAACCTGCGACTACGAAACGTGCCTAATGCAAATCTTTTACTACCGTCATGAGTTAGATTATAGGTATTCTCGATTTTATCGATATGAACACCAGTGAAATAACCTTTCTGGGTTCAGAACTTGGAATCATAAGTTTGTTTATGGTTGTCGCTCATTAGTCTTGTTTATATTGCGTTAGTCTTGTTTATATTGCGTACGTGCGTAACACTGTTTTGACATTAAGACCCCTTCATGATTCATGCGATGGTTGTAGAGTGGCCGTCTGAAATCTTTTGCAGTCCGGATGCCTACGTGATCTCATCTCCAAACAACTCCATCACATCATCGTCCTTTATCTCGTTCTCATCTGCTCGACCGAGGAAGGAAGAGGATGGACGCAGGCGTCGCTAAGGGTCCCATCATCACAATCCTGTATCGTCCACCTGGACGAACAGTTTCCAACAATGAAGATCCTTCTGGACCTTCTCCCCTTCGATCTTCGTTATACTACTCACAATACGGAGTACCCTTACCCTACTATTCGCAGTAGTCAGTACTCCATACGACGAAAGAAGACCTTACTACAGCCTCAAGGGTCCCTTAGACCTCTAATTCCTAACTAAAAGGTCTCTTTTTTAAATTTAGAACAACACTTTTTCAAAACAACCACAAGAGCGTCCAATAGACTACGAAAGACTGTCCACACTAAAGTGTGTGTTTGGCTTCATCCTATTTACTACTACTAAAAATCAATACAAATGATCATCTTTGTCACTTTAAAAACCATAACCACTGCCACCACAATTTGACCAACAACGTCACGTCATGTAACTTTAGTTTAGGAGATAAGTGCAATCCGCATCGAAGTTGTAGCTGTTTACAAATCACAAATGGAAATTGTACAAAGAATCAACAGAGCTCAATATATGAGTAGTGTTGGACATTGTGTGGACGACGGTGGAAGACTGACAGTTACTGGATATTAGCGCGAGTTGTCTACTAATAATGGTCGTAAAAGGAACCCATTATGGAAATAAAAGGAAAATTGACGATGTGTTGCTGTCAACAACGACTACTGCCTTTTCTCGAACCCCGACACCTCAATCTTCTCCCAAAAATTGCTGTCCTACTACTGCTTCACCACCAATTTCTGCTAAGCTCAACAATGCGTGAGTACTAGACAGCCCTTGAATGTCGACGACTTAATGCGTGAATGTTTATCACTCAAATTCTTCAACAAAGTTCTTTATGTCTAATTACGTCATGAATAATTCGGTCATTCATTTCAATTTAATTTGTACTTATTTAATTCAAATAGATTTTCGAATTTTAGTGGTTTCTTCTTTTCTGTTTTAGTATTCCGAGGCCAAGGGCCCAGAGAAAGTTTGCACAAGGAGTTATCATTCCGAGTCCACCAGTCACACCATACAAAATACCCAAGACAGTGACGACACCAGTCAAGAAAATTCGAATTCCTCAATACTCACCGCCAATCAAAAGACCAAAAACTGAAGATTTTCTGACTTTTCTTTGCTATAGAGGTGAGTTTTTCAATGAAAGAATGAAACCTCTATATTTTCAAATACATATCAAGCATCGCAACGATAATGAAGATTAAAACTTTTTCTTTTAATTGGCGTTTTGTATGCCTTAAATCGCCCGTTTTAGTAAATGCTTTGTCTATTTTTTGTGAAAGCATGGTGGTCGTTTCTTTATGCAATTCATGTCTCTGTCCCAGAACCGCTACTTTGAACGGTCGAATTAATGTTTGAATATTTTCAATTTTTTTAGGAACACCAGCTTTACCAAAGAGCTTAAACTTCTTCAACTATCCTTCCCATTATGACCGAGTTACGGACTTTGTCAAAGTCAAATCTCGTAAT
>JABASK010001068.1:0-10766 GCA_019776465.1 Rambutanura hunanensis
AATTCTTCTGTGGTGTTCAAAGGCGTGATTGACCCGAATGGCACATTTCTCATTGATCCATCCCAATTTGTAAACATACTTCTTGATCAGCCTCAAATTCACACTCAAAGGTTCCTAGATCCGTCGAATCACGTGGTATAACAATGAAAACGCTTACTTGCTAGTTGCTACATTAAAGCAGGTTGATTTTCTAAGTATGCTTTTTTTTAAAGACTCATCAAATGATTCAGATGTCACCAGCATTTTCATTGGTTGGAGGGAAGTCGGACAATCAGGATTATAATGGCAGTAACATTACCAAATTCTACCAAATCCAAGATTGTGTGCCCCCTTCAACTACTACAGAATCGCACTCATACACTCAACCTACCGTAGATTCAGTTCTCCATCCAGTAATTTTGAAACCTCAGCCTTCTGAAATGACTCAGCTTACCCTGCCAAAACCAACCTCTACTTCAATCGTAGTTGATGTTAAGCTTCCTGAAAGTCGCGACAGTACCGGACCTAAGCCGTCACAATCTTTTGTTTGCTGTGTCTGTTCAGAAGTATTCTCAGGCTATCAGCAACTGCGGAAGCATAGAGCCACTCATGTAGATGAGAAACCATTTCGATGTCAACAATGTGACATGGCATTCAATTTTGAAATGAATTTGAACCTTCATAAGATTCTGCATGAGGTTGAAGAATCTGGAAATCTGCAGTGCAAAGTGTGCTTAGCAAAATTTTCTCGATTGGGTAATGTCTGACTCAGAATACGATGCCGATTGTCTATTTGTATTTTGAACTTTGAATATTGTCCACATTGCAGCGAGCTTGAAAAGTCATTTGCGGACACATGAGAAGGAAGAGAACTTGTTATGCAACGAATGCGGTGAAGAAGTTCCTACTTTAGCGAAACTCAACGATCATATGGAGTTAGAGAGCGAAAATTTTTTGATACTTAGGTTATGCTTTTACGATTCATATGTTTTTTTTTAACTATCTATGCAGAGGAGCATAATACACGTGTTCAGCAATGCATGGTTTACCGATGTAAACTTTGTGGCAAAGCTTTTAATTCTCAAGCGCTCCTTCGTGATCATTCGAAAGGACATGCCGAAGTACGGAAGGAATTGAGATCTTTCGCCCGACAAAAGCCTAGGCCTAAGGTCAAACCAAAAAATTCCGAGACAAGCAGTTGGATTTCTAATAAATCAAAGCAAAAAATGAAAAGAGTTTGCTCCGTCTGCTCAAAATCTTTTGATAAGGTACGGTATGAAATAGTAGTTAAATTGGTCATTCGACAAAGTGGTCAATATCATTTGAGTGAATCACTCTTTTTTACCGTTTTATTTTTTAGCCGAGTCAACTGGAAAGACATTTTAGAGTTCATTCGGGTGCCAAGCCGTTCAAATGCTCCTATCCCGACTGCAATAAATGGTCAGTTTTTGAATGACATCACTTTCATTTGAGGTTAATACGTTTCTTCTGTTTATAGTTTTAACCAAAAGGTCACTTTGGAGAGTCATGTCCTCGCATGTCACCAACGACTGAAACCCTTCAAATGTCACATGTGCAATATTTGCTTTAGTCAAAGAGGAAATTTGAAAAGTCATATCGTCAAGGTTCATATTCCTTCAGGAGAAAATGACAAAGTTTACAAATGCGAAGAATGTGCTTGCGTGTATCGTCGTTTAGCAACACTAAATCACCACATTGCTCGCGTTCATTCTGTAATTAGTACAACTGAAGTGACATCTCAAGTTCACTTGAACCAAGAGATACCAACAAATAACAGTACAATTCCTACTTCGCAACTATCGGATTCGGAAGTTGTGGAAACCGTAATTCACGTTAATCCAAACCAGATGGTTACTAGTGAGCAACAACAACATCAGTCTAGTAGCGACCAACCACTACTAGTAGAAGAGGACGTGACATCTAGCAAGGGGCTAGAATATTCCAATGAAGAAACAATACATGAAGTAAACTGTGTCTATGGTGACTCTCTGGGTGCACCGAAACGTTGTCTACTCAAAGTTAAGAAAGTTGGACAAAAGAAGTATCATTTATGTCCTGTCTGTCCAAAGTCTTTCCGAAAGCCGTCTGATTTAATTCGTCATATACGGGTAATTACTGTAATCCCAATATTTCTATGGTTTCGTCTTAATAATTTTGATTGTAGGATTTAACTGCTTGTTCATCAAATTAATTGTTAATTAGTTTTTATTGTTTTTCTTCTATTTGTATCCCAGGTCCACACGCAAGAACGGCCATATACGGTAAGGCTTCTGCTTCTACCCTTTACCATATTTAAATTACCATTGTCTTCTCTCTGGTATAAGCGCATTGGTCTTGACACATTTCATATCATTTGGAATTTGATTTTGTGTTAGTGCAACATTTGTTCCAAATCCTTCGCTGTGAAGTCTACACTGAACACACACATGAAGACGCATGACCTTGTGAAGCGACTCAGCTGTACTGTATGTCAAAAAAAATTCAGCGTATTGTCTTCCTTAAAATCTCATGAACGTAAGTAATCGATTCTTCGCTATGGAATTTGGTATGGAACATGAACAAGTTTCAAGTTGGTTTACTTTTCATAGGCCTGCATACTGGAGTTAAACCGTAAGCCGTTTTCAGTGCAATTGTTAATATCTCACATCTCTCCGTATAATTTACGTATAATAATAATTTAATGCTTCATGTTTTTTTAGGTTTCAATGTATGCAATGTGGAAAGCAATTTAGGACCTCTACTCAGAGGTAAGGTTGAAAAATTTACTTAACAAACGAATTAGGATTCTATAAATTACTTTTCTTGTACATAAAATTTCTTTGGGTGTACTATATACTTCGAAGTTAAAAGTGTTCACCTCTTTTTCGTAAATTTATAGACGGGTGCACCAAAAGACTCATACCAGAAATGCTCTTGGATTGACAGGGCGAAGAAAATTGACAAGAATTGGCGAACCAAAGCCTACAGTGACCCTCTCAGACCCATTAAAAATAACATCTGGAGGTAAAAGGGAATACGCAAACGTGCAATTTTGTCTCTCTACAAAAATTGTGACAATCTCAATAATAATTATGGTGTATATTTTTCTCCTGCAGGGCTAGTTCCAGTTCCAAACAGGATCGGTAGAAACGTTAATGGGTTGTCTGATGAGATACCTCGCCCTTACCGTTGTACGCAAGCAAATTGTATATCTAGTTTTAAAAAATCATCTCAATCTCAAACAACATTTGCTCAGTCATTCTGGAGAGAGGCCTTACAAATGTCTTCAATGTAATCGGTGAGAGAGTCCACGTTTTTATAAGCATACGTTTTAGAAAATTACAAAGTTGTGCTGAAGATAAAAAAAAAATTTTTGGTGACAGAAATTTTATTACGAGCGGTGTACTGAAAAACCACATCAAGACTCATGAAGGCGTAAGAGCGTTTAGTTGTGACAAGTGTCATGTTGCATTTACAACAAATGGAAGTTTGAAAAGGCATATGGCAACTCATATAACATGAACGTCTCTACGTTTGTCCATATTGCGCAAGGACGTTTAAAACAAGTGTTGCAACTCGTAAACATATCAAAGTTCATCGGAATGAAACGAATAAGCCACTCTGTACCACCTTAGCAGACTTGGCTAATCATGCAAACGGAGTAATGCTAATTAATCAATTACCTCCGGCTAATGCCACAGCGACGTCCTCATCTGAATATTCGCAACAATTGACTGATTCAACAAATATGCGATACTTCGGATCTGAACGCAATTTACGGAAATGACTTCTCAGGTTTTTATTTGTACTATTTATTGTATTTGAAACAAAGAACGAAAAACTTATGGCGAATAATTAATCTATAGAAATTAATCAAGTACTTGCGAGTCAACTAAACATGGAGGCACAAGAAGAAAATCATTTACCACTCGATGTTGATCCTGCTTTGGAAGTGGAAGTACCCTGTTCATCAGATACTAGTATAGTTCATTGTCATGATTCCGTGATTTTACACCACGCTTCAAATAATATCCTGGAATATACATTACTCGCACAAACAATAGATTCGTCACAAGGTGATGCGACTGAAAACTTGGTACTACCACTTGACCAAGTATCTACCTTTGACCCTTCAATATTCACACTACAGGTATTCAAAATTTATGATGAAGTAAACCAATAACAAATAGTTGCAGCATTTGATGTACTAACAATGTACTAACATTTGAAGTGGCTAACAAGTTCACGAACTTTATCTGTTCAGTTGCAGCAAGGGGAGTCTTTGGATCTCCAGTTTTTACAAGACGCTCAAGGAATTGAAAATGATACGGACAGTTGTCTCAACGAAAGTGTGTCTTATGAATATGCGTCAACATCAATAGAGCAAGAACAGGAAACAGAGACTCCAGACATTGCAGAGCATCCAAATCCATCAATTACCTTGGAAGAAAACGAAGGATTTGACCTACAGTCACCACCACCAGTTACTACAGAAACCTTGGTGAAACCTATGGTGAATAAAAAGAAATCCTCAACTTCGACGAAGCCTCAACCTCAAATTAAAAGTCCTAAACCAATGAAAGAGGAGGATTCAGTTGACGTTAGGAATTTGAAAGAAGTTACTCGCCCAATTTCGGTACAATTATATACTGAGCTGGCTACTGTGCCTTATCAAAGGCGCTTCACTGGTCTTTGGACTAAACAAGAAACTGTGGGGAATAAAGACTGTCCAATTTGTAGTACCAAATTTAAAAAGAAAAGTGACTTGGATCGTCATTACCTTATTCACACGGGAGAGAAGCCTTACAGGTTAGTAAACTTGAGTTTCTGTTTAGTTGGTATGGAAGGATTGAGTTAGGGTAGCTTATTTCGTTAAGTAGGTTAATTTAGCTAAGAGTAAACTTAAATATTTTATTTTAGTCGTTATTGTGTTCTTAAACTTAATAATTAATTATTGACGTTTTTCTTTTCTTATCATTTGCAGGTGTTCAGTTTGTGGGAAATCGTTTAGGTAAGCCTTATAATTCGTTAACATGTACTTTACTTTGCACAAATAAGCCGAATTTTTAAAACATTCCGTTTTAATACAGAGTCAAGTCTACTCGTCAGGCGCACATGAGAACACATGATGAAAAGAAGAAAACCGTAGCGTGTCACCTTTGCTCCAACTTATTTTCCACTAAAAGCAGGTACTTAGGAAGAATTTTGCGATGAATTTCATAATTTTCGTAAACAAATTTATATTTATTGACTCCTTGTATGAATTTAGCTTGCGAGTTCATCTCCGATGTCATTTAAATCTAAAGGTAACAAAGAATTCATGATATTTGATATCTCTTGTTCAATTTTATATGAAAAAAATGTACTAAAATATTTCTTATTGAATTTTAGCCGTATCCTTGCCCATTCCCTAACTGCTCTCGTCAGTTTCGAACAAGCGGTCATCGAAAATCTCACATTCAGTCACATTTCAAAGAAGCCAAAAAGCGAAAAGTTGAAATTGGGGACGACTATTCAAAACCAAGTGGACAGTGTATGTCTCCCTTCTGTTGAATCCATCAAGGACAACAAAAAGAATAGTGATATCAATTTACAACTGGAACAATTAGAACAAAGGGTGCAATCTATGCTGGAGACACCCGCAGCCACGATAACAGTTCCAGAGAACAGTCATCTTGTCGGCGGTGTTGAATTGCAGTTTGATGGCGTACATTTTACAAGTTTAGATATGAATTCGTTACAAGTTGATGAATCTTTTCTGCAAAATGTTGCTAATGTGATCTTCATTCCGTAAAAAAAATTGTCGAAGCTGACAACAATGAAATTAACTTGTGTAAAATAACAGAGACCGAAGATGATTAAAATTTTTGTAACTAATTTAAAATAGTTGGTTAGTTGAAATATACCAATCATAGTTGTGAGATTGTTGTTGTTTTGTAATGTGGTTTGCTTTGTTTAAAAAAAATTGGGGTAGAATTGTAAAAGGTTCTTTACGAGTTCGGGTCATTTTAAAAAAGGTGTGTCCAAAAAAATTGGATTGAGGTCCGATTATATTACCGAGGCTGAATGAAGGGTGGAACTCCCAGACGCTATCCCCCTACTGCCCGACACGAAGGCTTTTGGCTGCTGGGTTTCCCCCCTGGCACCGGTTCGCCTTTCCTTAGCAAACCTGGACTCCCAAGACTCCTCCTGGGAACCCATATTGATGCCAGGCTTAGATGGGACGCCCAGTCAACGTCACCAACCCAACACCCAGAACCCCCCAGCTCAAACCATCCACTCTCTCCGGCCTCCAAGACACTGGATTACAGGAGCACGCCACCACTCCCAGCCAACAGAAAGATAAAAATTTTGTATTCTTAAACGTAGTGCCATGTCTTCGATCCCAGTTGTCTGCACATTTTTCTTCTAAATTACTTAATAATTCATAATTTTTAATGATTTGTAAAACATTAACTTTTTCCGAAGTGTTTTTTATTCACGGTGAAAACAAAGAAAGTCTACTGTAAATAGTTTCTATGGTTTTTGCTTTAAGTACTTGTTGAAAGTTTACTAAATAAGAGTATTTACAAAGAATGCATTCTGTACCGGAGAATCCCGATACTTTCAAGATTATTTAACGACACTTATTTAAATTATTCTCTTCTTAAATGAATCATTAATTACTATTGTAATTTCCAACTTTACGTTAATATACTACATGAATAGTAGCATAGTATGTCATTCATAAGGATGGTCGTGATTATTGTAATTCTAGGATGTGTTTATAAAGACGTCCTTCCTTTACATTTTGAATATTGCAAAAATATTCAGATAACAAAACAATATAAACCTAATATTTAAACTATATTGAAATATATATTAACACATGTTGAGTCCAGTACTAACGAGCAGTAAGGTAAGCGATATTTGGGTACTTTTAAAAATTCCTTTTCTCTGCGTTTACATATATTTTGCACACTTTATTTCACAAATCAAGTTAAGTCTGTCAATTTTTAAAATTTGTCATGGTACCCTGGTCTCTTTGCTAAGGTTGGCTTTATTGTGTGCCAAGATTTCAGCAAAGTGCTCGATCATTTGGAACCGATTAAGTGTTCATAGTACCACCTTCTTGAGTTCAGCGATAGGTTTTCTACAATAGTATGTTTTTCTATACTAAAATAAGTAAAACTGCTCATGCAAGTTTATAAATATAAATCTCAGCAAACTTAAATTTGACGCGATAAGAAACCAGGTGAAAGTTTTATTCTTACAAGCTGAATCACGGTTTTAAAAATAAAGAAGTTAATTAAGTGCATTTGAATTTCAATCGTTGAAGGTCTTTTATTCGACCAACTACGGTAAAGCAGTTCAAGGTTATCTCACTTTAGGTCGGTGTTTAGTTCACAGGTGGAGCGTGAGTGGGAAATAGCACGGTCAATAACGCTAATTTGCCCAACCTAACTTTTCTTACTCATGTGCATGTCAATTAATGCCAAATAACTTATTCATGTCAACAATAATTTATAGTAAGTAGGAGTTTTCATTAGTATTGCAATTGGCCGCTTTATGTTGTCAAATATTAGCCTTAATATAGTTACTAACGTGTATGTTACGTATAAGATTTATTTTTTAAATACTACTAGGCTACTGATATTCGACTAATCCAAGGGTATATATTAATTATTCTAGATATGAACTGCACATCAGTAATTTGCTCATTGTTTAGTTTACTACCTGCAATATGGTAATTAGTCAAACCTAATGTTTTCTCACAAGAGGTAAACATCAAATTACTCCCGTCCATTCTTCAAGATAGGTACGTGATTAATTTGACCTCACCCTTGAAAATTCCGCTCAAGTCATCTCCACTCTTTTTTTTAATATTCTGTGCATACCTATTCTTACACTCTATAAGTACCCATTATTCCATTGCTTTTACACGGTAACACCCAAAATTATAAAAACTTGTAATAAAAGGAAAGAATCTGCGATTAATTTCCGCACATTCAAAATCCAGAGAAGGCTAAACACATCACAACTTGTTTAAGCTTTCCCGCCTTAAAATGGAGCGAACTAAGCGACAACTCATTCAGCTAATCATTTGTGCCATTTTATCAATCAGCAATGGACAGCGAGTGATCAAGCCTTCATCGTCTAGTGAATTGCAAGGAGCTCTTGACTCCGCCGCTCCAGGTGACACTATTCAAATGTTGCCAATGAATTTATCGCGGAAATTTCGTTATTTCCAGAAATGGAGGCACGCTGACTGGAGACTACAACTCAACTATTGAAAGCGACCAAATCGGACTACGCGTGCCTGGATCTAATTGGAAGATCAAATCGTTTTGGATAAAGGGCCCAACCAAAGGGCTTTTAATTGAAGGTAGAGATAACTTGGTTGAAGGAGTTGTGCTCCAGAAGACTGGCCAAGCCATCGTCGTCAATGGGGAGGCCAACACGGTCAAAGGGTGTGTCATTTCAGAAGCTGACCTTGGAATAATACTGGCTGGATCTAGAAACACATTACGTGCAAATTCGGTAAACATTCAGACTCCAGCCATTATCATACCGAAGACCTCATGTTGTAACTTGCTGGATGGGAATGTGGCAAATGGAGAAGTGAACATTGAGGGATCTGGAAATAAATTGAATGGAAATGTTTGCAACCATGGTAAAATGTTAAATTAATGCAGTATTTTAAGAAGTTATTGTTCAGAAGTTGTTCATATTTAGTATTTTCTCTTAAGGTTTATACGTTTATGGCTGTGACAACGAATTTAAAAATAATGTGGCCAACGGCGCTTCATTTCCGAAAGAATGTCAATCTAACGACCAAGGTGGGAACGTGTATCGAGGACTTGGGCCAGGTGACACTGATTTAGTGAATCCAAATCAACCAAAAGAGCAAGGTTACTACTCTGGGATGGCAGAACAACCCGTACCAGTCCAGGTTTTTGGAAATGGACCATCTCCAAAATGCACCTGCTCTTGTGCCTATTAAATTTAGGCAAATTATACAACATAATTTTATGAGAGATTAATATGCTTTTGGAAGTGAATGGCAATGAGACTTTGTTGGCTACCAGGNAAGGTTACTACTCTGGGATGGCAGAACAACCCGTACCAGTCCAGGTTTTTGGAAATGGACCATCTCCAAAATGCACCTGCTCTTGTGCCTATTAAATTTAGGCAAATTATACAATAATTTTATGAGAGAAATTAATATGGTTATGGTAGCGAATGGCAGTGAGACTTTGTTGGCTACCAGGCACCAATACCATAAAATTTTCAAATTTCTTTTCATTTCAACCTAATTTTTCCTCCGAGCATTTCATTTAAGCCAAAGTCACAACATTCAAAAAATTATTAGTTTTTTAGGCTCCATGTGTAAATAAAAAACTGTCATGAAAAAAAAAACGGTGAAGTAAAAGTGTACGGAGACAAATGGTGGTACAAAAACTAAATATAAAAGCGAGTATGAAAGCAAACGTAACCCAACTAACCTGAAAATAAAGGAAAGAATTTAATAAAATTTGAAATGTTAATGGTAAATCCTACGGGTTTCTATCCTCCCAGTTACCAGTAGTTGCATTATACTTTTGTAAGTAACTGCTAACTGCTTTTGCAGCAATCCTCTTCACTTTACCGCTCCGCCTTTAACCTTCTTTGATTAGATACTGTTTTTTGAAAATGTAAAACCGAACAAGTTACCAAGTGAAATGAAATGGGAAAGTAAGTGAAAGTTTGACGTGATGAAACAGAAAAGAAATTGTAGTTTTTGTTCGTACTGTGACATAACAAAGCTTAAACGTTACAATACGCTTTTAGATTTGGTTAAATTCTATTAAGTAGTTTTTACTATGGAATACCATGCCTCAACTTGGTAAATGGGAGTAGTCAGACAATGGATAAGTGGACTTTTATATTTGCAAAATCAAAGTGGTAAATAGTAATATATAAAAGAATTTTGTGTGTCGCGACTTATTTAGTTGGACAGATAATTTTTCCATACAAACCCCTCGTTTTGTATTTCGTAGTTCAATTCTTCATTATACTCTACGATTGCAAAATTTATAGGTGTACAAGTTAATTAATTAATTAATTTTTTTAGGGTATGCAGTCGGAACCACCTTAAGTAAAACTAATTTTTATGTAATTTCCATAAATTAGTATTGAACTTAAAAATTAAATTCACATTAGTAATTTAATCGTACTACTAAATTAGTATATGTATGAAGAAATAAAAAATTAGAATGAATGAATTTTTGCTACAACATTTTCACTTACGTCGTGAATTTTTTTTAAAACTTTTCATCGTATCGAGAGAGAAATGGAGAAATGGTAAGAGAGAAAGCCAATGAGAAAAGGGTGAGTCGAGTCGGTGAGTGAAACTTTACTCTGACCATTTTGACCGACTACCTGGCGCTTTTAACTTAAACTGTTGTTTATGTTTCTGCCGCAAATGGAAAAGATTAAATTAATTTCATTCTGCCACAAGTTCGTTCGTTGCCCTATTTCCGACTAAACTATCGTTTAATCGTTTTACATCGTATTCGTTTCGGTGCTTCACTCAATCATCCACCTACCCATCAATCAACGCTGCTGAAATTTGGAAGCTTGCCCGGATTTGAAGTTCAATGAAGCAGAATAAGAAAGAATCCTGTCACTCCCGAGTCACGATACCTATCTTTGGCACATTGGTTTGGTATTTTGGCAAAGTTTGTAAGTTTCTTTAAAATTAAAACATAATTCGCTTCAATCAATTCTTATATTGAATAGGAGAGAGTCGACTCTGAAAGTTCTAT
>JABASK010001069.1:0-10763 GCA_019776465.1 Rambutanura hunanensis
TAATAAGGACTCGGCTCATGGTATAATTTTTTGTAGGATAGAGACCCCTGCGTAGCAAACAATCAGGAAGTTTTAGTTTCACCAAAAAAAATATATATCGGTCGAGCTTGGATATTTTTTGTAGAGGTCGTGAGGTCAAACTTTGGGTTTTAGTTGATTTTAGGAGAAAGCAATGTTAATTCTAAGTAGTTACCAGTTGACCACGCCGCGCAACTTAGGAACAGAAAAGTCAAATAAAATTGTTTACCAAAGTCTCCAGGCCGAGGCTCTAATCCGAACCGACCCAGAGAAATAAGCTAGCCGGATGTTGAAGTTTTTTTATAAAATATACCTTTTTGGAAACGTTTTGAGAAAACAGTGTTTTTTTTAACAATTTAACAAAAAAATCAGCTAGGGTT
Source organism: Rambutanura hunanensis (assembly GCA_019776465.1). Lineage (NCBI taxonomy): Eukaryota > Metazoa > Arthropoda > Collembola > Poduromorpha > Neanuridae > Rambutanura > Rambutanura hunanensis. The sequence continues at coordinate 399 of JABASK010001069.1, forward strand.
TTGTCGATTTGGAACTGCGTTGTATTTTTTGTATTCCTTTTTTGTGGGGCAGACTCAGACCGAAGGAATTTTACTTTTTCCACGCTTCTCTTCCCGTGGATGGTGGCGGTAGAGAAAGTAAAGCTAAGTAAGGAGGTCGGGCTGGAAGGAACTGCCAGTCGGCGTCGAACTTTAGCCGCGGCGCTTTCACTTTCAAAATTGCTCTCGTGCGCGTCAGATTTGTTGACTAAAAGTCTTAAAAGTGATTTGTGTTCAACCAACAACGTTTTGAAAAGAAATAATGTAAAGAATCTAATTTTTGAAGAGTGGTTACTTCCAAGTTGTGTAGCTTTCGTTTCTTCTGAAACCTGAAATACGTGAGCGCTGTGCCGCCACCTTAAGATCGAGTTTGTTTTGAAGTGATGTTTTTACGTAATGGTTGGGTGATTTTGATAATAATGTGTGCTCATATATTTTGTAGTTTAACGTGAGTTACTTGTATACTTTACTTAGCGTGGTGACGGTGAAACAACAGTGCCAGTGCTTAGGTTTAAATACGCACTGAAAGAAATGACCGAAATAATGCAATGCAATGGGTTCAAAACTGCAGTCGGAATTTGAAATGTTGGGCGTGTCGCTGGGAATTACTGATGTCCAGCGCGTGAATCGGTTTCTAAGGAAAAAATCGTAAGGTATTTTGTCTTTCGTAATATTTTCAGCTGGTGAGGCCTTGGAAACAAGGCGTGAGGGAAGAGGTCCTTGAGGGTATGCCACCACGCTTCTGGACTGGACTCTGGCTCCTTGCCATTATAGTCTTTGGCGTTTCGTCTGCATTTGCAAATGGTAAGTAACAGTTACATTTTTTATATTCATATTTCCTTGAATATCCAATCTTGATGAAAAAGAGGAGGGAAAGTTGGCAGGCCGTGCTAGAAATTTCGATGGACTTTCAACGCACTTTTCAGAGTTTTCTTTCAATTTGCGTTGAAATAATGAAGTATGCCTGCTTTTTTTGGTTGAAAAAAAAAGATAAGCGGCGTGCACAATTAAATTTTGAGCTTCCAAGTTTTTTTTTGTATTCTGATAACTTTTGAACAAGTTGTAGTTTTTGAAATGAGTTTTTGAAAATTTTGAAAACCACAAACCTGTCTGCCCTTCGGGTCTTTTCTCTTTGACTTTAATTCGGTTAATGGAAAGATGGGTTGGACAGATGAAGGAAATGATGGATGGACGGATAAAAGAGTTAGGAGTTAGTAGGAGAACCCTCCTATTTTTCTATGTGAATGCACAGTTATTATGCAAAATGGTTATTATAAAGATGCCTGCCTATTTATGCTTATTAGTCGAAGTAATCAGTCGTGAAAGTCAATATAACGTTGTCAGTTTGAGGGTGACTTTTGTAATGGGGGTATCCCCTTGTCTTGGAAGGGTTTGAATTTGAGAATAGTACCCGGGCTAGACATGTACATGGGGAAAGTGAAGTGAAAGTGGAGAAAGAATGACCCCAGGAGATAAATGTGAATTACTTTTTCCAGCCTATGTTTTCCTAACCAAAATGGAACGGAGAAAAAGGAGAGAGAGACTCGAGTGCTTTTATTATTTGAGTATGTTATTTATATGCGTTTTTCAAAAATCCCATATTCTCTTATTCTCGTTCTTGGTCCTAGACTAACGTTGGCTAGAGGTTTAGGAGCCTAGAAGCTTCTGCTAAGGGTAATATAGACAAAAGGAGACTTTCACTTTTACTGGATGCGGCCTAGCCTCCTGCTCCAGGATCTTGTTAAGAAAATATTGTTGCTAAAGTTTCAATATCAAGGGACCTGGAGGCGTATTCAGTTTTTGAGAAAAAAGTGGTTGAAAGTGAGGTTAAAGAAAGTGACGGAGAGAATTGATGTAGTCACTGATATAACGATGGTATTTAAGTTGGATTTAATTATTGTAGTTTTGTTAAATAAAGTAAAGGATTTGAAAATGTAGGGATTCAACAGGCACAATATATTTTTCTGTTGTTAGGATAGGAGAAAGGCAGGAAATTTGATTTTGAGATTTGGCACAAAACCGGAAGTCTGGTGGAAGCGGATTCACTTGAGGCTTTTCCGTTTTGGAAACAAATATCATGGGTGGTGAGAAATTCATAGGAATAAATGCAAAGCTTAGGAATCTCTGACGAATAGGAAGGTTTTTGAGAAAAGAAGATGAGATTTTGAAAGAGTTTGATCCAAAGATGAATTGAAAATTGAAATTTACCTTTTGAAAGAAAAATAGTTCAAAAAATAAATGTTTCGAAGAATGGAAATAACTTTAGGCTCTGCAAATATTTGAAATCGAGAGGATCTATGGTTTCAACAGGATGAACGTTTCTGAATTTTGATTGGTTAGCTAACGTGTAGTACATTCGATCTCAATTGACCTCGTCTGCATTTCTACCAATTGATAAAAAAACGTATAGGTAAATGGACTTCTATAGAAATCGTAATCGTAAGAAAGTACAGTTTGATAAAAAAAATTTGATCAGAGAAAAATTTATGTAGTGGCACACTTCTGTTGTAGTAGAGAGGTTTTGGCATTTGGCAGTTTTAATAGCTCCAATAATAGAGAGCAGAGTGGTAGTTAATTAGAGGTTATGTTCTATTATTCATTTTAGAGCCAGTAGACTTCGTTTTCTAGATTGAGTTTTATAACCAAAATGAACTTAATTGAGAGCTTTTAGTAGAAAAGTATATATAAATTTGATAAATTTATTTAATAGATGAATATTTTTGATATTTTTTGCTAACAAATATTATATTTCATTAGTCAATTTTACTGAGTTTTATTTTTAAATTACATATTGTAGTGTTTGAACTTTGAGTAAGTTAATGCATTTCTAAAGAAATTGATGAAAAAGAATCTGTAAATCCATGAAGTTTAAGCATTTTTTTTAAATAGCTAAATCTCGTATCGGGGTCGTGTCCTACCGGTTCAGCTTGTTTTCGAATGTGACCTTGTCTTTCTTGTTGTTTCGTATTAAGTTTCATTTTCATTTCTGCTTTCACTTGACTTTGTTCCTATTCGGTGTTTTTTCTGCATTATTTAGATCTAATCCTAATGAAATTGAAGTGGAAAGTAATTTATAGATTCATCAACAAGGTCGGGAGGTCCCTTGAGTTTTCTTTAAAGAGACAATGAGTCTATTGACAGATTCTTAGTCGTACTAGACGGAAAAGGAAGGGAATGTAGGAAGAAAGTCTTGTCACTCTGCCTCCTATCTTCTTCTTTTTTCCCTTTGGTTTAGATTTAGAGTCAGTCCTCGTCCATTTGTTCTCTTGGATCTTATTATTCTCGACAGACTTTTCTTTTTATTCTTCCCTAGGTTTCTTCTTGTAAGAAAGTGAAAAGTCGACACTTGCGCCTCTTTAAACTAAAATAACGCGACAAGAATTTACTGATGAAAGATGCGGAGTGAAGATGAGAAATAAATTATTAGAAAGTTTCTTTTTTCATTTTTAGTCTTTCTTTTCACAGAGTGAACTGGGCTGAATGTTATCGCCCTTTCCAAATGTTAGCGTTTTAGCACGCACCAAATTTGGACGAAAAGTATTTATGAAGGAAGAGAAAAATTTAAGAGGCCGTAGGAAAAGGGCAGTAGACCCTAGGGTTTTTCGGGGTAAAAAAAATTTGATTGTTCTGGCAAGTCTTAATTAATATCTCAAAAGAGTTGATTATGATTCCAGTTAGTTTTTCTAACCCCCACCCCCACCCCGCTTCATCACTATGTCAACAGTAGTCGAAGAGGACTAATGGTATTGATTTCTCGATCTAATTGCTCTACCTCTCTTCTAGAAAAAACCGAACTCGAAATCTAGTAAACGACTATTGGATTTTTGAGGTCTAGAATATATTTTTTGGACAGAAGAATGAATTGGAGCTCAAGTGGTTATTAAAACTCAAACTTTGGACTGTGGAAAGAGGTAGAGTTAATTAACACCAAAACTTTCACCCGCTTTCGACTGAGAACTGGGACAATGGTAGAGAAAGTTGGAAAAATGGAAATGTTTTAAAAAGTGACGGAAGTGTAGAGATTTGTGGCACGTGTTTGCTAACAATGAAAGAAAATTACTTTTCTTTTTTCGTTTTTTTTTACCGTCAGAAGTAGAGAATTTAGCAGCGTGATTGATTACAAACTGGCGTGGATTGAATCCTGTATAAGAATTGTGCAAATAACAAAGTAACCCTTGTATGAATATTTATTGATTACTATTTTGGAATGTGAAATTTTAGTGTGTGTTATTCGATCACAGTGATTTATTTTTTGTTAATTTTTTTTTTTTTGAAAAAGTGGTTTGCTTTTAGATTTAATGACTTTCTAGTTCAGTTAAAGGAGAAAGACTTTCGTTTGTGTTTTGTAAAAAATGATTACATCGGAAACTGTTTTTCTAGAGGAAGGAAGTAGACTAGAAAATATTAGTCCAACTTTTCTGAAACGTAAGTAAATTTAAAAGTTTAAAAAAAAATTTGTCTGAAAAAGTTTTGATTAATGGGGATTAATAATTTTTAAAATGTTTAAGATTATGGGTCTTGGAAAATAATATACTTTACTTCGTAAGTCAAAAAAATGTGACTTTTTTCTGTAAGCTCTTTCCTCGTCGTTTTGCATGAAACCTTCTTTATTTCTATTGAGCTCATAGAATTTTTTTTAGGTCGTGAGAACAAAAAGTTTTTTTTTGCGAGGCGAGGAGAAAATCCAAATTTATGAGACAGATGGATTTTGAACGTTAGGGTGTTTTGCAAAAGTAGGGCAAAGAGTAAAGGCTTGACGCTGCCACTTGTTCCATTCTTTTGCCATGTCGTATAACTTGCTAATCTTTTTATTCGAGTACGAACACGATAAAGCTTAAATTCTAATAACGAGGGTCCGAAAACTCCCGTCTCTCCATCCAGGACTTGATCGATGGCGAGAAAACAATTTGGAGACGTTTGCTTTCTTCATAAGAAAAGAAAAATCTATAGGAGACTTCTTGCCCTTTTTCTCTATTGTTTGACTTTAGTTGAACTTTTTGGGTGGTTGGTGGGTTCTAGTCACGTAATTCGTATTATTCCGTCTAGTATATTTTAAACCATCGTCCTCCTACTTTTGCCCCCATTCTTGAAACGAATTAAGCGAGAGAGGTCCCCAATTTCATTTTGCATGCAAAAGAAATTGAGACCATTAGCCTAGATTTTAGAGTACGGTTCGTAACGTCTAGAATAATAGCCTTTTAGACTACATGGAGAAAGGAAAGTTTTATGTTGAACAACAGAGAAATGTAGAAGGTGGTGGACACGGTGGTGGTATTTACCCTTAAAGGTTAGGTGGTATTAGTACTTTTAGTTGGGAAATTTTTGAAATCTGTAATGTCCAAGGACAGGTGAGGTCTTTAAGATATTGGCTCGTGTCCAAGATTTAGAGGTTTTATGAGCCACTAATTGTTACCTTCAAAGTTACTTCCTAGCACAATAGGACTTTTGCTTACTTTCACCATTTTGACGCAGTGGGAGAAAGACTGAAAGTCAAGGAAGTAAAGTGCGTTTACAGGAAATGGATTATGAGGGGCGTGGAAGCAAGGGAACATTGAACATTTTGATGGAAAGATTCGTAAATCTGTTCCTTCTTTTTTTAAAAAAAAACGGAGTTTAGTTTACGGTACACGTGCGTATTTACTAGTATATATAGTAATATATTAAAATTTAGTAAGTCAAGGCTATGAGAGCTAAAGTTTTACGAAAACTTAGGCAAAGGTAGATTTTATGATTTTGATTTTGACAAACTTTTTTTTAAATTGAAGACATACGTTGATTCAGTGTTACACAACGGCCACGTACGGGGCGCATGTATTGCGTTTTTTTTTGTTCTTGAAGTGGACTCGGTTCGAAGTATAAATTAGACGAAAGAAAAGGCGGAGTCTATTCTTTACTGGTTAATAAATGTGGTAATGTGGGTTCTTTGAAGGGACCCATGGGACGGTGGGACTTTCTCTACGAGGAAAGAAGAAAGTATAGAAATCGGATCAGAGTAATGGGGTGGACTAGACCTAGACTTTTTTCTTTACTCTATTTCTACTTTCGTTTCCTTTTAAGTTTCTCTCTGTTCTTCCACCTGAGATATCTGGACTTGTCCATTCCAATCAAGGTTTCAATTCCTATGGGAAAGTAGTGAGTTATATCAGATTTCTAAAAGTGTTTGAGAATGCCTGCATTTTTTTTTATCGGGAGTAAATTTTGCGAGCCCCAAATCTTATCAACATACGAGAAAACCACACAATTCTTTTGTTCCCAGTTGAATTCGTAGTTGAGTTTTTCCTGCGCTTATCTTCTAAAGTTTAAAACCGTAATTAATTACGTCTGTCATAAAAATGTCCAGGGAAGAAAAGTTTTTTCCGGGCTTTTTATGTAAAACTTTGTGGTTCATTCGGGTGAGAACGCGCGGGGCTTAGATGGAGAAAAAAAATTAGGTCTGGTTAATCGAAAAAAATGAAAGTTGAGTAATAATTAATGAAGGTGGGTCTCGGATGGCATGCAAAAATTTTCTCGTTTTTTTTGGTAAATTGCAAAAAGGTGAGCTCAGTTCTACAGAAGGCCGTTGGGCTTCGAAAGTAAATGGTGTATAAGTTCTTTTTTTTTCATTAGGTGAAACATGTCTCTCTGTCTGATGTGAGATGGGTTTTTCCTCTGCTGTGGAGCGGAAGATCGTCTCCTGGGATCAGTTTTGGAGGATTAGTAAAGAAATATACGAAAAGCATGCTTTCTTTATTCCTCCTTCAGACAGACGGGGTTTAGCAAAGTTCTCGAACTATGCGAAAAGGAGTGAGAAAAGCTTCTTCTTCGTCGTTTTTTTTAATATAAAAGAAAAATATAGTTGGAGAAAAAGAATCCAGGACAGTCGATAAGTGGGTGTATGTATGTGCTTTTTTTGAAAAGACCCACTTTATGATTATTTATCTACCTTGGTGGAGACGCAGAGAGAGTGGCGTTTCTAAATTCGAAGAAAGTCATAGTCATGATCCCTTGAGTCGTAACATTAGAAAGTTTAAGGGCCCTTATACCTCCAGGAATCCCTTCTGTGTAATCGGCTGTCATTTTCATGCCTAAAGCCTTCCGCTTCCATCGCTTGAGCTGTGGACGGTGACACGGGTTTTTTTTTAGAAAGTAGTGGTGATGGAGAAAGTAGGTGAAAGTTGAGTGTAGTTGACGTTTTTGTGAATTCTGGGAAGATGGCGAGTTCTGGTGAAAGTAGGATCCTCCTGCATGTACAATGAGATCGAGTCCATTAGCGGAAGTGAAGTTTAGAATCCGGGAGTTCTAGGATGCGTAATGTAATTGAAGAGAAAGCAGATGCAGTAAGGTTTTGAGGTAAAGAGAGGAAGTAACTAGAGTTAATACAATTAAGGGAAAAGACAAGGAACAGAAGAAAGATCAAGTCCCGACTGGTTTTTGGTAAAAATATGAGTAAGGGAACAGGGCTTGGTTTTGGCAGAGAGTGAGAGCAAAGGATTTGCGAATAGATAATTTTTTTTTTTGGCAAAATCCTTGGTGTTTATGTTTTTGAATGACTTTCATCTCAAGTCGCTACTAATGCGGAAGTAATTGGGAAGCGGATGAGGTTTTCCTTTGAATGATGATGAATCCTCTGGATTTAGGTCTATGCTTTTCTTTCTTTTTGCAACAATTTGGGAGAGCTGGAAGGGATTAAGTCCTTTTGATGTCACTTGGGGTAAAAGACGCTGTGCTCGGCAAAAACTGAAAGAGATGTTCGAGGAAGCATGAAATTTTCCAACTCTTGATTTGCTTCTACTATGTGCTGGACTGGAGAAAGACTTTTCGTCCTGGATTTTGAAAATTCCTGCCTCCTCTGCGAGGAACAAAAACAACCAGCTCATTAATTAGAACTTTTCCTACAGATGCTGATGAGAGTGGGGGCGGAGTGCTCAACTTAAAGAGTAAAATTCTTAGAAGTTTGGGTGGGAAGATTGAAATGAAAATGAGGATTTTGTTTCATGTAGAAAAAAAAATTGTGGTTTGGGTGAGAAAGTGCGAAAAGGAAAAGTTTTTTGATATTGAAAATAAAATGGAGTCTTAAAAGTTGAGAGTGGATTTCCCCATTCCGGGCGGTGGTTTAGGGGTAAATTGTTTTTTTTTTCGTGGTGGGTAAAACGATGGTGGAGTTTTTCTTGCCTGTAAAGGCTTTTTTTTTTACTTTTATTTGGATGATGAAGGGGGAGGGCCCTAATGTGAAAAAGAAAATCCATTGAGTTCATTTCTTTTTTTTTCTCCACTCTTAGAAAGAGGATTTTATGGGAGACTAACTTTTCTATTGCGGTTTCACAATGGGCTCGTAATTGGAAGAGAAAGGCTCATTCTGCCTTTTAAGGAAACGGGTACCTCTCGAGTCTAGGTGTGAGTTCATTTAGAAGTAACAAAATAGCTGTACAGAAGGAAATTAGAAATGTTTCTTCTATTTTTTTTTTTTTTCATTTTCTCCTTGGAAATGTATTTTTTGAAGATGCGGTTTAGTTTTGAAAGCGAGATTAAGAGAAAGCCGTTGGCTACTTCACTGGACTCTCTCCTTTCTTGATAGGATCCCAACTTGGATGATTAACCCTTCTAATCTTCTGTTATAACTGGAATAGTGTCCAGTAAGTTTTCCAAGGGTTTTTTCGGTATCCCTGGAGGTTTAAGGGGTTTCGTTGATGGGTTTTTGTGGATGAGTGCCTGTCAACCCTTATGGATTTGATTCTGTGGTAATGGGGTTTGGTTCACTAGGAGGCATTCCATAAAGGAAAGGAATTTCTGGAAGATGAGAAGTCTGTTTTCCTTTCTTTTTTTTTCTTACTGCGCTCTCTCTGGAGAGAGAGAAAATGATCCATCAACTCAACCGTGTCACCACAACGTTCACTCGATCATCCAATCTTTGATCTTTTTTAGAACGAAAGTCTTCATTTTCATCACAAAAGTAGCACACGATGAACCGACAGAGTAGAGAGTTTGACCCAGATTTTCCTGACGACTTGAGTTTTTTTGTGGAACAGAAAAGTTAACACGATTTGTCAGGAACGAGACGTTGATTTTTCGGAGAATAGAAAGAGTTTTAGGTTGAAACAGGGCGTGGCCTGCTCAACTGATGGTAATAAAATTTGGAGCGTAATGTGAAGTTAAATGGTAGTTTAAGTTTTGGAGGTGTTTGTCTTAGACGGAAAACGCTACTTTTAGAGGTAACTGTTTTTTTGGGTAATGGGTTTGGTGGTGTTGCGCATGTGAAAAGGGTGCGTTAGATTGATGACAATGAGTTTGAACCTGAAGGTTAAAAAAGGATTCCGGGAAAAGTAGTCGGTTCAAATGAATTTGAATTCGAGAAAGATCGTTGTTCTTCTTGTGAGGTTGTAAATTAATGGTTTTGTACAAAATTAAAGTTTTTGGTGGTTTGAAGAGTAATTTCATTTTGGCCGGGGCGGGGGGTGGGGGATGAATTAAATGTTTAACTGGAGAAAGGAACGTCGTGTCTTTTACTTTTTGTTAGCTCCAACTTTTGATGTGTTAGACTTTTCCAAGCCGGCCTTAGATTTGACTTCACGGCAGGAGATCTGGAAGTTCCTGGAATTTTGTGTGGGGATACAAAGCACTAACTGTCTCCCAGAGGTCCTCCTCCTTCCTCTTGGAGTTTTTTTTCTGGAAGAAATTGGAACTGAGCTCCGATTTATAAGACTTTCTTCTAGGTGACCCCATTTTCTTTACTGGAATATGGAGAAAAATAGGAGAAAGTTGTTTCGTTACTCTGTCAGTTGAGACTTTCACTTCAGGAAAGACTATTGACTTTTTGGAAGGGAAAGTTTGAACTTTGGTCCACTTTTTGGTTTCCTTTTGCTTGTGGGTAGAGTGATGGGAGAGTTGGAAGGTCTAATTTTTCACCTGTTGGTTCCATTCTTTCTAACTTTAACTCTTGACTGCGTTTTCTTAGTTTTTTCACTCTAAGCTTTTCTTTTCTGGAAGAAGGGTTCAGAATCGCGGGAAAGATTAGAATTTGCACAACGGGGAATTTGATTTACAACGCTTGCGGTAATAACAAACAGTACTAACGACTAAGGGAAGACTTTTAGACCTTACGACACCAATATCAGCTCCATATGTGATTAGCTATCCATTAAGCATATAAACACAGCTAATGTCTTAAGTTTGCTCCAAATTTGACTAAATATCCTTATTCGGAAAACGTCACCCAGTTGTAAGATGGTAGCTATTGAAAATATAAAATATTTTTTTTGAGGTGAAAGGTTTTTCTGTGAAATGTAAAAGGCATTACTTTAGGCACAATACGATCAAAGTCGGAAGAGATGCGACTCTTATCCGTTTTGAATCCCGGGAGAAGTCTTTTTT
>JABASK010001070.1:0-10757 GCA_019776465.1 Rambutanura hunanensis
TCCCGAAACCAAAACAGAACTATGGTGGTACAATTTAGCCATCACATTCCAAGTCGAAAAAAAAATCACAACTTCCAAAAAAATTTTTTCACACATTAAATTTAATTTCAAATTTCTTCCCGCTTCCGGGCAGAAACTTTAGAACATAAATACCAAGTCACGTTGCAAACAATAGTGAAAGTTATGAAACGACTTTAATCGAAATTAGACCGGAAGTTAGTCCTCAGTGCGTTAAGCATGGATTGGCAACTCGATAGTAACTTACGAAACAAATTAAGTAGCTTAGTTGGAATAGGCTATCGACAGGCAGAAGTGCTCACGGTCATGTCGAAAGAATTCAGACACTACGAATGGAGGTATAAACTTAATGTTAGTGATTTAACACTTCTAGTTAAATATAATAGCTTCTTATTTATTCAGTGCTAGAACACTGACAAGAAGACTGAACTATTTCGGAATTCGACGTAATGACCCAAGTCTGACTGTTCAGGATGTCTTTGCTTGCATTAAGGTTAGCTAAGTAGTTGCTTCTCTGAAAGTAAAGATGATTTAACGTGTCGAAGTTTCAATACCAACTATCTTCTGTTTATTTCTTGTACTAGGCAGAGCTTTCAGGACCTGGAAAACTGTTGGGATACCGCTCAATGTACAAAAAAGTACGTGTTGTGCACCAACTACGAGTGAGCATGTAAGGAAATTACTATTTTTATAATTAAATTTTTTAGTAATACTCTGTAATTCTAGAAAACAAGTTCGAATGGCAATGGCTATGCTAGACCCAGATGGTGTGCAGGAAAGAAGACTTATCAATAAACGGAAACGCTTTAAAAGAAGACAGTTTACGTCGATGGTAAGCTACCTAATTAAAGTATCTCGCTTTTGAATATCAACATAATTCTTGGGTATGTTCTATGGTATTTTCGTACATATAGGGTCCAAACTGGGTATGGAGCATTGATGGGCACGATAAGCTGATGGGTTGGCACAAATCTGAATATCCCTTAGCTATTCACGGCTGTGTTGACACATTTTCACGCAAGATTCTATGGCTGAAGGCATGGCCAAGTAACTGTTCACCAAAGTTGCCGGCGAAACTTTACTGGGATACCATCAACGAAACTGAAAGTGATATTACATTTAAAACTAACAAAAAATGTTATACCAGATCCCTACAACTCCATACTTACAAATATCTTGTTGTTCCGAAGGCGTTCCGCATTTCATTAGGTCAGATCGAGGAAACGAGAATACCACGCTTTTTAGTATTCATAATTTTTTGCGTGGAACAAGCGATGGAAGCTCATACCTATATGGGTCATCGATTACTAATCAAGTAATCGAAAGATGGTGGAGAGACTTAAGGGAAAGACATGGAAACTTTATTAGATCATCGTTAGACACGCTTAACCTTTCGGGAATGTACAATAGCGAAGACGAAACCTGCAAGTAAGTCCGTATTTCTTTCTATACCTACATCGCTTTGTGGAGATTAGTTGCCTAACGGATTATTATTTTGTCAACTGTTAATTCATTTTGCAATTTTGTGCTAGAGTACTGCTGGCTATTATACTAATTCCACTTTTACAACAAGAACTAGATTCGTTTAAACTTTGCTGGAATACTCATAGAATTAGGAGGCAAGACATACGAAGGCCATGTGGGATTCCGGATTTTCTATATCAACACCCAGAAACATATGGTAACGCAACGAGTATTTGTGGTAACGATTGTTTAGCAGTCCATTCAACAATAAGGTGGCTTATTTTTGTACTCAGGTTGTATCTCAGCGGGATATGAAGTTGATAGTGCTCGAATGCAGTACTTAGACAAAAAGTTCCTTCTATCGGCCCCTCAATGGTTTGTGGCAGAAGAAGTGCTGGAATGTGTAATACGAATTCTCACAAAATCAAATATGTTTCCAGTTACATTTTCAAACTTCGTCGCTGCTTACATTACCGTCTACCGAGGCTGTAGAGAAAGAAATATAAAGTTGGCCTTCCTGCCATTATGATTTTCTCAGATTTAATTACGTAACGTTCTCATTTATTCAATTTTGTACCAAAAGCAGTCTTTGAGTTTAATAAGCGTTTAAGTATAAGCCCTGAAAAATCATAACTATACTTTAAAGTGGTTTAAAGCATTGTCTCAAAAAGATAGAAACACAGATGATTGTAAGCTAATTGAACTGATTGGTCGGCATGAGATTTGCCATTTGACAGAACTCGTTGCATTGGTGAAGCTCAACAAAATTTGCCAATGCTTCTGGCAAGTTTCCTGCTCCGAAAACCCTGTGAATACAAGTAACCTTAAATTTAATTGTTCGATGGCATCGACTGAAATCGCAGTACTGTGCTTACATTTCGCCTTGTCCACCTCTAATAATGAAACTTCTTTTTGTTGACACTTCAGGATCCGTAAATGTTAGACCAACACCTAATAATAGAACAGAGGTTGAATTTTATATTAAACTTTAATTAAACTGTTTCAAATTTTTCATGTATAAATTTCTTATACCCTGTAAGTCCGTAACAATAAAGCTTCCTTCTCCGTATTCGTATGTAAAATGTGCAAAGGCCAGTGCTTTCTTAGTTAGTTCGCATGTTTCATTTAATGTAGACTGTCCCATCGAATTGTTGACGTACTTCACGAATTTACCACGCATATATTCTTCAATCGTTCCGCTACTCCCGTCTGCGAATTCAACAAGCCAACTTTTCACATAACTAAAAAAGAAGTTTCATTCATTTTATAAACGAAATATAAAATTGTCAAATTTCATTTCAGTTTCGCAGTAAAATTTTTACCGTGGTAAAAGTATATCGGTTCCAGTATTCTCCTGTATTTTTGTACGAAAAAGATCCGAAAGAATTCTAGCCAACGATAAAGTTTGCACTGCCTAAATAATATTATTACAGAATGAAGCATTAATTGGAGTAATTCAATTCTATTTTAATCGTACCTTCATGTTTAACTCAATAGATGCCTGAATCATTGTACAGTCGTTGCTAAGCGCCGCTAAGTTGTCAACCCGGTGAGTGATTGCATGTGGCTGGAATGTCTTAATAATATAGACGTCGTCTGAGAAATAGGAATTGTTGCGAATGGTACATTTGAAAGCGTCGCGAAACCCACCGTTTCCAACGAGTACACCCTTGTTGATTTTAACTTGAGTCCATTCTGACCATGCAAACCCGTTGCTAGCATAATCAAACACCAATGATCGTACTTTCGCGTCAATGTCTAAAGTTTAAAAAATTAAGAATTTATAAAATCATATCAATAGCAGCAGTACGAATGCACTCATTCCTCACAATTCAACTCCGGCAGTTTTCCTCCAAGTGCAAGTAAATCAGAAGATGACACTAAAATGTAATCAATAAACGAATGAACAATTATTTTCACTAATTTCTATGGTTTCTTTTAAACTTACGTTTAAGGTTAGGTACGATCGACTTCTTAATTGATGTTTCCATATTCTTTGAAGCTTGAATAGATCGTAGTTGTAACCGACTAATATCAATACTTTTTGTGAGAGAGAGTTTCGTCTCGATGGCTATGGCTACAGGCGTCACAGGTTCCGAAACACTAGGTTCCTTTGATTGTTCGTTTGAAATGACTGATTTGGGTGATCGCTAGAAAACATTTAAAACACTGAAGTGTAGATTTGTAATAATTTAATGAAACTCATATTTGAATTACAACTACGCTAGATTTAGTCACCTATTTCTAACATATATTACCTTTTCTTCAAAGCACACTAAGAAATTCCGCTTGCCACAAAGTTCCGCAACATCTTTCGCTCGTGGTCCAAATTTGCCAATAAGGATATCCATGCTGTGAGAAGCTTCATTTATTTCTAAGCCTAATTCATCAGCATAGTAATTCCATACACTCCAATATACATTCTCAAATGTGTAGGCACCTTTAAGTTTTACCTAAAATAAAATTAGACATAATTAAACGGCAACTTAATTGTCAAGTAGTTTTGTTATTACGAATTGTTTTTCTTTTATTGTTGTCACTGGTGTGTATTGCCTTTTCTTCTCATTGTATTCAACCAGCTGCGTTACAATTAGTTCCTAAAAAGAAAGGGTATACAATCAGTTGACAAGTTATATACTTTATTGTTGTTTTTAGTTATGCGACTTTGTTAGTTAAGGTGACCTGATTTGACTCAGTGCTCTGTCTGGCACGCTTCGCCTGGATCTGTATTTTTTCCAGCTGATTCCAGTCTTCATCCATATCTGTAAATAGTAACTCCGATAGAGTTGAGTTAGGATCATTAAGTATACCTTATTTAGTGCTTGATAAGTGCATTAAACCTTGCCTTTCATTGGAACGAGCGGTTGCTTCCGTTTACCAGCCATTGTACCGTATATTTACCACTGAAATAAATAGACTTAGTTTCCTAATTCAAAGCAAATTTTAACGAAAACCAATCTTAGTATACCTAAAATCTGAGATCACAGTTTAAGAGTCAGGGTAGTTAACTACAGATTAACATTTCAGTCAGGCACTGGTTTCTGAGATCACCAAAGGCGTACTATCCACTACACTAACTAATAACTAAATCTAAAACGTACGGCTACCGCAATGAATCCTTTGTCTGACTGAAGTTTGAGCAAACCAAAGCCCTCTGCCCATTGTTTGTTGTTCTGGATTCCAAATACTCATGTCAATGTTCGACGCGGGAGCGGGAAAGGATTTCAATTTGAATTTCTTCTGTGAAAAAATTTTTGGACGTGCAGGTAAATTTTTTTTTCGATTTGAAATGTGATGGCTAAAATGTACCGCCATACAGAACGTTTGGAATGAAGAAAAATCCCATTTAAGCGCAACGCACGTTACTATTTTTTCTCCATCATCCACATCATCATCATCACATTCCCCCCTTCCGTAAAAAGAGTCCCACGAGTTAAGTAACAGTGAAATACGAGTTAGTACAGTGGAATCAGCCCAGAAACAGAACAACCATGAGTCTCATTCCTTTAGCTTAGAAATTCATCAACTTAAATAAATGTCGCATAACACAGACTACTACTATTGCACTGGCAGAGATGAGATCCACCACCACACGTGGAGTTTTTTAAATTGCCTCATTCACTCCTCCACATGTTACGCACACTACCATACCGCAAACAACAACAGTAGAGGGTTGGGTAAATGTGACTCTTTTTTAATGTCGGGTATTGGTTTATAAACAGACAGAATAATTTCATCCAGAACAACGTCTGTGTCCAGACTTTAATAGGAAACCAGTTCCATCGAATTCGATTGAAAAACCACATGCGGATGTGATCTCACGGTCCTTCGAAATCCACCCTTCGTAAAAACGAAATTTCAGAAACAAATACAACCACAAACAATTAAAATAGGAAAAATATAATAAGAAATAATAAAACAAACAAAAAATGAGTCAAACCTAGGCCCCACATCCAAGCTCCAGTGTCAAAACTAGATTCCTCGCCACCAGGCGGTTCTGTTCTGACTCCAATACCGTGAAATCGTTGTTGATGCGGCGGTTGCTGGAAAGGCAAATGCCCTCCACCACCACCACTTCCTTGCCACATCCTGAACAAAACACTTTCCCGAAAGTAACAATAATGAGGCAATGATACGAATAGAAAATTGAGTAATTTGTTTAGGGGTAAACTTTTACTTTCTCCGAACACGACGAGGATAAGGATTGGGAAAAGGAGTAAAAGGACTTTTACAAAAACTCGAGAAATAAATTTGATAAAAGAAGGAACATTATTTGTACGTAAATTTTGAACTTCAAGTCCCTGAGGCCTACGAACCTTCTGAACCCGCTTTTGTTGGTGACCCAACAGATCCACCGTCAACATCCAACTCTCACTCCTGTCACAACAATAACTTTGTACCCAAAACATAAGCCGTAGCCCAACCACTTCACTTCCTTCTGTCCACTTCAACTACGAGGTAAGTCGATAAGGGTGTATAAACTCTTGCAAAGTTATTATCATCCCGAACCTTAACATTCCTCCAAGGGAGTTGATCTGGGTCATCCTAGAAAAGTAATCAAGAGGCACCCGGGATTTTGTAATGTCCATTCATCCCAAATTGATGACAAGACTGGAGGTGGACCAATACAGCACGTACCGCCGACATTTAAACAACAGAGTTTCCCAAGTTACCTATCACTCTGTCCATTTCCATTATCATCACTCGTGACAAACTATGCCATTCATAAAAATTGGAGCATTATCCGGTATCTTTGAACAAGGCTTGACTCCTCCACACACAAACACAAAGGACAGAAGAGAGTAATTGGGTAAACAATAACTACTAATAAAACTTTTGTCAATGGGCAAAAAGGAAACAATAGGAAAACTTTGGGTCTTGTCTGGTGGAACCGTTGTGGTCCAACCTCCACTCACATCAGTCAGAAGAGGAACACTTCAAAAATTATGTTATTGTTAAGGGTATACGCAAAAGTTTACTTCTTCTGAACTTTTGTTCCTTGACGGATGACGGCAAAGGTAAAACTAAGGGGTTGAGGAATGTTAAAGACGGAACAAGATAAGGAGTAAAGTCAGATGAAGACAGAAGGAACAGGCCAAGTGTTTCGGACGAAAAAAAAGAAGACACTTCATGCGAATGTGTTGGTGGTGGGGCGGGAGTACGCATAGGAATTCAAATGAGCACAACAAACAGCGCACTCGGCCTCGTCTTACAGCACTGCTGTACTACCACTCAACTTATGACTCTAGTCCCAAACAAATGCAAGTTAGTTGAGACTTCATACGCACAAAATTCCCCCCAATCATAGGCACCACAAAAACAACGCACTATCACAGACACCCTCAAAAACTCACTCGACTTTCATACATACGCACATACAGGACATTACTTCCAGTTCCAAGGCTACGCACTTAACAGATCCCAACGACAAAGAAGGAGGAGGAGGAGGAGGTGGAGGTTTTTGGGCGAAATACCCATAATACGCATTACGCATATAAACGCATTAATGTACACATGAGACTCTGGAAAATATTTGTCTTTAACGAAAGAAAAAAAAACCATTTGGCAACAACCCTCTTTCATCCCCTTCTTAAATTTTCCTAACGTAAACTCTGCATAAACCCCACATGTCACCACTACCATTATCAATAGACTTAAAATCTCTCACGTTTTTATCTTACATTCGCAAAAAAAAAAAATAAAATAAAAAATAAAAACATTACATGTGCCGAGGTTCGCAGAAATGTCCAGAAGTACCACTCTTTTAGTACATTCAACTCGGCCCGTGAATTTACGCACTTTTTTTTTAGATCTACGTCTTATTTCATTTTGTACAAAGTGCACCCTATTTTTCGCTCGCATTTATTACCCGCACCGCTCAAATCCCCAGACCTCACTCCCCGCTCCCCCCTCGCGCTCTTTGCGTGTGTAATGTCCATATGCAATGCGCACAAAAAAAAACTACCTGTTTCATTCTTGTTCTCTCGTTCTAAAACCTCCTCCCTCTCCCTCTTGTCTTCCCATCAAGTCTCAAAAGTATGCAATTCATTCAAAAGTTTTAAGTCTGAGAACGGATCGTAAACTTTCTTCATTCTTCTTTCAAAGGCCCTTTCACACCTTCCGCCCGCCTAGAAACAACGCAGCGCAGACTTTTTTTTTAACGGACTGCAAAGAGAATATAATTCCAATTCCAATAATTTATGCAATTTATGCTCGCCTAGGCATTCCTTCTCCCCACAACTAACTGTTTGCCCACTCTTAATTCTTTGTAATGGTCTCTCTCACTGCTGGGCCAAAAGACAATCACATAAATCAATAGTCATAAAATCACAATAAAAATTAATACTTTCAATTTCAACTTATATAACTTCGCTCATCACCAAACTACTTCAAAGTAACCGCCGCTCCACGCCTAGTAACCATTTCAATTTTGTACATACAAATTAACTACCGCCTTAACTCTGACCTTAACTTGCCTTTTAACTGTAAAAGTACCACATTGCACATTGCATCTATTCTATTTCTAGATCTCTTAATAGTCTCAAGTGCCCCTAATAACACTCATCTTCTAAACATTGACACATCACAAATTAATGCCTATTCAATTTAAAACAGTCTAAAAATATAGGAGTTGAAAAAAGAAATATAATTTTCAAATTTAAACATTTAACCGCATACACTTTCTAATTTTATTTTTCATTTTAAATCAATTTATAATAATTGTCAACCCAAATTTTCATAGCAGCGGCAATTTTTTTTAAAACACGCCAAATTTTCACATCCAGTTCAAATTTTCCCGGTGTTTTGTAAAGGGACGGAATGCAGTCCATATTGCATCTCCCTGCCAGATATTTTTTTTAAAAGTCATCTCAATTCCCTGTTACTTATTTTCATTGAATTGCATAGTACTTGAGAATGGGAGGGTGATGTGAAGACTACTGAACACCCAGCATCCCACAACCTCCCACCAACGAGATGAAAGAGACGAGATGAGCATTCCTTGTGCAAGGATTCCTTCGACCTTGCAGGTCATTAAACCCCGGCACCACGTGCCGTCACAACTAAAATAAGACACAAGCTTAGACTTCAAATCTCCCTCATCTCGTCATCATCTCTACTAACAAATCTGTACATACACACATACACATTACTATACTCAAAAACCGTAGGGTGATTTGGTCATAAAAAAAATTCAATAACATCCCTCTTGTCTTGGAGCGGTGACAACCAAGCGGGACTATGGAAGATCATGTGGGAAACAAATCTCAAACATTCACCGAGGAATCTCTCTCAAAGCAAAACTACATTTTTTTTTTAAATTTCAAATGTATGGTTGTGGTATAGCCACTACTCCACCTCGGACCGTTTTCAAATAAATCCTGTCGTTTTTAATGGCAGAGCTGACAGAAGATCAGAGACTTATATCCGGTTAAATTGACGTTTTGACCAAAAGGTTGAGTTTGTTTACAATGTGAATGTCACGCATGACTTGGCTAACCCCTTGTATACGTGTTTCGTCCTTAAGTTCCTTTCCTAGTGCCATCGCATTCCAAACGCCAAGACACTTTGGAGAAAGTTTGTTTCAATTTGCATTTCGCATCAAACGTAAGGTCGTTGCACTTTTCGTCAAAAGTAGCAAATACTAAAAACTCCGACTTAAAATTAAAAAATCACGAGAAGAAACAACTAAACGAAAACGCTATTACCCAGAATTAAAATTTTTTTCAAATTTATAAAAAAGTTTGCATGACTAAAATGAGTCCAGAAACATGTAAAGTAACACAGGTAGTTTGTGTCTTATACAAACTACCTAACCAGTTCATTTTATCTGTCCAAAATGACAACCAAGTCATTGGTCCAATGTTACATGAACGACTTTTAGTTAAACTTCAATAGGTAAAAAGGTGATTGTGATTCGACTAACATTGGTTTTAAACTTATTAGGTTTCTCATACATTTCCTAACCAGTCTTGGACTATGGTAAGATAGAATATAATCTACATAACGTCCAAGAACCTTTTGTTTCTCATGCTTAAAAACTCTTTCATTCTCAAAATTGTATTTCATAGGAATTGGCAAATGGTCGACTCATTCAAATGTTAAAAGAAACTTGGGCTAGAGGAAAATAATTCCCAAGTTCATTAACGTAACTACCCCTACTATAATCCATTCCCGTCCAAACTTCAATTTATCATCCAAACTTCAGTTTACACCAATCAGAGAATCCAATAAAATTCCCATTAGAAATTATTAACTTGAAAAGAAAAAAACACAGCCTTTTAGAGGCTTTTTTTTGAGAAAGTGGGGAAAAAAAATTGAGGAGCCACGAAAAGTGATACAGCACCACCGGATGGAAAGTATGACTTACAACACAAGTCACATGAAACACATTTTTGCATCGTTGAATTGTCACTGACTGGAAAATAGTGAACTTTGTTAAGCCATAAATTTTAGAAAAGTACTTTTTGAACTTTCAAAATTATAGAGATGATCATGACTTCATGCCAAAAACTCTCGATTCTTTCTTTTATGTCAATTCCTAAGTACAACCAGCTCAACGTCAAATATCTCAAAACAAAAAAGATCAACTGACTCAACTCATTCCTCATTAGAGACAATTTTCCAAAAACTAAGGACTCATTAAAACTTGATCAAACTTGACTTGAATAGTAAGTTATCTAATCAAATGTGAATTTGTGTCTTTCATATCCCGTTAATTTTTATTATTATTATCTTACTTACTAATGGTCAGTTGATCTAATTGGCATTGATCTAAAAAATTAGAAAAAGATGATCTTTAACCATTTAGATTCCTCGTGACCTACAGTCAAGTGACCGAGCACTGACGCCGCCTGGTCGGCTTTCATCGCCTTTGAAGTGGCTGAGGTCAAAAGTTGATCACAGTATGACTAACTTTTAAGAAATAAAAAAAAAAAAGGACAGAAGTGCTTTTCACAGCGTGACCGGTCATTCATTCTGCGACGCCATTCATTTCATTCAAATTCAATCCTTGCACTACTTTCACCAACGCGAGAAAGTAACTGCCGATCAACGAATCACCGTCAAACCCTTACGTTGACAAGTTTCATTACGTAGGTCGTAGAAATCATTCACAACTGAAAAAAAAAACTACGATAATTGAATATATTTTCTAAAAGATGAAACCGACTAAAATAACAAGTTTTTGGGTAGTACATTATTATCAAGTGCGTCTTTCTCAAATGTCCTAAAACCTCAATTCAATCAATCTCCACTAGAAGTTAAGCTACTTCTTT
>JABASK010001071.1:0-10755 GCA_019776465.1 Rambutanura hunanensis
TAATGCAGGTAACTTTACAGATGCCTTGGGATGAAGCCTAATATGTCTGAGGTTGAGTGAAAGTGAGAGAAAATTCAAAAAATTTGAACAGACGCCATCAATCATTCTGCCTTTTCTCCTTTTTTTTGGTTTTGAAACCGAAGCAATCCCTCACTATACTTTCAAATCTCCACATAAATCCATTAGACACTAATCAACAGTGACATCTTTATGCTTCATCTTTTATCAGACGATCTTATGTGTATCGTAAAGGTTTTCTTACGATTCGAGTACACTTACAAAAAAATACTTCAAAGAAATCATTTCATTTAGCTTTTAGTCGCTACGTCTTGGTTTTCATCCATTTCGTCTCTATTTTTTTTTTTAGAAAGTTAGACAAAATCTTGGTGAAATGTCCACGTTTGTAGTCAGCACGAGCAGCACCCCTCTCAAATTTTGCAAAAAGAAATATCGCAGTTATATCGCAGTTTTTTTTGTAATTCTTTTGCAAATAATTTGTTCTTTCTAAAAATAAAAGTTTCGTTTTTATTTCAGGAATGAGCGTCGACGCCTATTCAAGCTCTGTACTGAATCTGCAATTTCGTATGACTGTTCTATGCTTGGTGAAAGTGGAGAGGTCAACGGAACTGGATACTTTAATGGAAGTAATGGAGGAATTGGTGACGCGGTCGGAGGTCACGAACCACCTTTTCCATTTTGGTTTTCTGTGTTCATTGCTGTTTGTATAGGAATCTGTATGATTCTTACTGTTGGTGGTAATATCTTGGTGCTCCTTGCCTTTATTGTCGATCGTGGAATACGACAACCATCAAATTACTTTATAGCATCACTAGCAGCTACTGACCTTTTAATAGGAACCGTGTCAATGCCATTTTACACCGTCTATGTTCTAGTAGGTTCTTGGGACTTAGGTGCAATTTTATGTGACCTTTGGCTCTCAGTTGACTACACAGTCTGCCTCGTCTCCCAGTATACTGTTCTTCTTATTACCATAGATCGGTTCTGTTCTGTTAAAATTGCTGCACGTTACCGATCATGGAGAACTAAAAACCGCGTCATTTTCATGGTCATCATAACTTGGATTATTCCAGCCGTCCTTTTCTTTTCATCTATTTTTGGCTGGGAGCACTACAAAGGCTATCGAGATTTGGGTCCGGGTGAGTGCACCGTCCAGTTCCTAAAAGATCCAGTATTCAATACAGCGCTGATCATTGGCTATTACTGGAGTACGCTCATCGTCTTGTTCATTCTGTATGGTGGAATTTACAATACGGCCTGGAATATGCAAAAGAAAGCAGAAGACAAGCGGAGACGAATGCAGGATATGGTTAAGATGACAGCAGGCGGTCTGGCTGGAGTGGCTGGTAAAACGGCAAATATTAGCATTACAAATACTCAAGTTCCAGGCACTGTAGTAAAAGGAGAAAAAGCGAACAAAAATAATTCAGCTACACTGCATGTCAATAATAATAAGGTAAGCGAGGTGAGCCCCAATCAACTCTTTTTCTTTTCTAAAAATTTGAAATTTATCAGCAAATTAATTTGAAATTGACGCTTTTAGGGCCATTTCTAAAAAAAAAATTTAGTAGGTATGTTAAGTACATTTGATAAAGTTGAAATTTTTTCTTTGCCAACTTGTCAGTGTAAGAGCATAAGTCAGGAAAAATGATATTCCCAAATGGAGACTATTCCGTTGCCTTTCTTCGCCCTGAAGGTCATTTTCTTCCTGTTTTCTACTCCGTTGCACATAATTCTTGACGTTATTTAGATTTACTCTTTTTACCCTAAACCCTCTCCTCTTTTTTTTTCTGCAAAGTTGGAAAATCGAAAAAAAAGTAGAATATACATGCTATGTACGACACTCCGAATAATTTTTTTATGTCATCTCCCGGAAAGTCCCACCGGCCTCCTTTTCTTCACTTTTTACACAACTTTTCATTGGAGAAAACTTTTGAAACATTTTTTTTCACATCCCTTACTAGCAACGGTAACGCGGCCAACTTTCACTTCAATTTATGAAAGACCACTCCGTACTTCTTCTTTTTTTTGGAAAGTTTGACGAAGATGGAAAGTGGTTCAGAGGTGTGAAAAATTCGAAGTTTTGTAAAGAAATGTTGTTGTTACATTTTCTTCGGTGGGAGATGAAAGCTAATAACTTTCTCGGAAGCCACAAATGGAGTTGAAGTTAAAGTAAATAAAAAAAAAATTTTGTGGTGTAGGAAATTTTTCTTGTGGTAAATCATAAATACGAAGAAAAAGAGCTACTACCCGGGTTGGAGTTCACCTTTCGGTTTAAACGCCTTTCGGGTTCATGGTAGTTGGGCTGGAGCTGTAAAGGATTACATTTATCATCAACTGATGCACGGCTGGGGCAATGAGATAAAAATAAACTTTATGCGCTCGACTTTCCTTCCAGCCTCCGGGTCATGTCCAGTTCACTTTCTTTTTTTTTTTTGGCAAAGAAACCACGGTTTTTTTTAAAAATAATCATTGGTAGAGCCGGAGATTACGGAGTGCATGAGCTTGCAAAAACATTTCATTTTCTAAAGTTCTAAGAAGTGACGAGTGGGTCAATATTTTTGCGAAAAAAAGGATCTAACGGTTTTGCTTTTGTAAAAGCTACTAAACGATTAGGGAAATTTAACACCCATCAATTCCTTTCTCGGCAATTTCTTTTTCCTAGAAATGCAAACCAGAAACTATAGAGCTAAATTGAAATTGTCTACAAAGTTGTAGACTCTGTTGTAGACAATTTGTAGGAAAATTGCAATGAAGAATTGCACATAATTATAGTAGTAAATAATAGGAGCGTGGTATTAAAAACACGATAGGTGATTCTGACAAATGTTTATTTAAATAAACGGTGAAAGCGACGACACGGTTTGACTGTTCGCCGCGACTTCATTAAGAATTTAACTTAATGGAGACTGATTACTTCTCTGCCTAGTATCAAGAGGCATGAATATTTGCTGAGAAAAAATACTGATTCAAGACTTTTCTGTCTAATTATCTAGGTACGTGGTGACATTTCAGTGGTGACATCAGTAAAAACTAGTTCCAAAGTCGAAGCTGAAAGGTCATCTAGTCCTGCATTTGACTCGGACGATGACTCGACTTCTCAACAACTCAAGAAAAAAGGACTTCCAACTAAAACTAGCTCGAAGGTCGCCACGGTGAAGGTTACGGTGGGCGGAGCCACTACAATGGTTTTACCTCGTGAAAAAATGGGCGATGAAAAGTTACCTACTTACCCACCACATCCACCGCCTCGCGCTGCGGTGGCTCTCGTAATGCAACAACCTACGAAACATGCTTCGAAAGGTGAAGGTCATGGACATGGTCATAAAAAGAAGGTCAAAGTTCCACCACCCGTACCTAAGCGTAAAGAATCCACTATTTCTCTAATGGTGGCTCAACCAACTGAAATTTATGAGCCGCTTGGTTCGACTCCAGCAGTCAATCGACGTGTTCAACCCCCTCAGACCTTAGCATTCGAACCTAAAAAATCTTCACCGCTTCCACATTGTTCAAAAGATTTAGTAGCTAGAAGTCGTCGATGTTCAAGCGTTGAAAAAATTAACTCTGGTGACAGTGGTATCATGCATAGTGGCCCGAATGACCCGGGTTCCCCTGTGAATCCACTTCGAATTACCTTGTCAAGTGGACCAGGGTCTAAGGTACCTTCTGAACATGGTACCCTAACTCCTGACCAGGTCGAAATGGTTCTTGTAGAAACAATTAAATCAAATAGTTCCCTACATTCTTCTACTTCAACGCTGCTAGGTCAAGAAGGACCATTGTTAGATATGGTAGTTTCTTTTTTGGACAATAATTTCAAAGAAGGAGTTGACGATGTCGACAAACGTCACTCTGTTTTGTCTTCCCTCAGTTTCTTAGATACTGGAGATTTACGATACATGGACGACAGTTCAATTACAATTGAGAGTCCAACTCCACCCCCTTCTGAGCTTACAAATTCAAATTGGACGTCTCAACTTCAAGGACTTATTCGACAGTTACTAATTCAACAACAACAGAACTTGTCACCTGAGGCCCAGGCCACAATTCCATTGATTCACCAACTTCAGCAACAACTTTTAATCCAACAACAACAAATTCTGTTACAACAAGCAATGCTCACGTCACTCCAAATGCCCGAAGTTCAATCAACACCCCATTCCAAATGCCCGTGCGTTTCCTCCGCAGCATCTCTACAGTCACTTAAGTCACCAGCTTCAGTCATTTGCTGTAACAGAACTCCCGGAACAGTTAGGTCAAGTGGAGGGTCAATTCCCATACCTTACGCCGACCTAGGGTTCCGTTGTGCTCCACATGCAAATCCAGAAAATAGTACTTGTGAAGGTTATTCTGGGCCAGCCTGCGGACCCAACCCTGTTCTTCTTCCAACCGTGATGAAAAGTCCCGTTTCTGAAATGGGCCCAGTCCGACAAGGGCATAGTGATACACGTAGAAGTAGTAAAAATAATATCATTCCAACTAATAGTGGTGCTGGACTTCGAGAAAGTGTTACTTCCGGTCTTGGTACCGGACCTTGGGAAGGATCTTCGAGCAGTGGTAGTGGTAACAATTCTAGACCAGTCTCACGTAGTCAAGTTATATCGACAGAACCGATACCGACTTCGGATCAGATTGATTCCGGTTCGTTACCTTCTTCAAGCCGTCAAATTCCAGAAACTCAAGTGAGAAGTAGTAGTCAGTCAACCAGAAAAATCTGCCAGTGTAGAAGAACGAATCGAGCGTGTCAATTCAACTCGGCGTGACGACAACGACGCAAGGACAGAACAAGATCAACGAGAATTTAAGTCTAAAAGTTTAGTCAAGTCCATCGGTAAACGTATCAAAGGTCGAAAAAAAAGAATGGCCGATGGAAGACAAAAATCTAAGTCTGAAAATCGTGCCCGGAAGGCTCTTCGAACAATTTCATTTATTTTAGGGGCCTTTGTTATTTGCTGGACACCGTATCACATCTTAGCAATGGTTGAAGGATTCTGTGGTTGTATCAATAGCCATGTTTACATGTTTGCGTACTTTCTCTGTTATGCTAACAGTCCTATCAATCCTTTTTGTTATGCTCTTGCCAATCAACAGTTCAAAAAAACTTTTACCCGGATTATCAAAGGAGACTTGCATATGACCTGAAAGGTTAAAGGTCAAACCTGGTCTAACTTTAACTTTGAACTGAAGAAGAATGGACATACTGCGCCCCGTGTCTATTCCTCTTTAGAATTAACACCATTTAATTAATTTTTAAAATGTGACGCTTTAGGCTCTGTTTTAGTACGTTGTCCTTTGGTAATAATTTAGTAAATGAATGAATGAAACTTCCCAAATGTAATCTTTCCTTTTACAAATAAATTACCTAAGTGTGCTGGTATAAATAATTTAAAAAATTAAAGAAAAAAAAACAGAGTTATTTAATCTTAAGTAAAATTAGCTGCTGCAAAGAAGACAATAAAAAGATACGTCGTCTTAGGCCATTTTTAAAAATTTTAGTAATAATCTTTTTTTCACAACAAATTCTCGCACTTGCTGCTTTATCGTGCAAAAAAAAAATAGTACAATTTTTCCAAAAAGTTCTTTTTTCGCGTCTTTCTTTGTAAACAAGTTTTAATCAGGAAGAGGTCCGAACTTAGAGCTGACTCAAGGGAAACCGCGAGTATATTGAGTTTTTTTTCCACCAAAGTCAGCAAAATCAACGTAAAGAAAGTTTTGTGAATTACTAAAGAAAAGTGGATGATGAAGATGCGATTAAGGAAAAGGTAGGTTAGAAATTGTGTGCCAAGGCAAAAAAAATAGACGTGCGAAATAGACTTCTATTCAACAGTTTGAACAAGAAAGAAAAAAAAAATAAGAGAGTTCACAATTTCCAAATTTTTATTACATTCCGTAGAAATTAAGGAGCACTATTCACTTTTTTTTTCTCTTGAAAAAATTCACTTTCCAAAGAAAATTGTTTTTTTGAAACTTAACTTCTAAAAGAAAATTAACTGAAATGAAGCCACAATTCTTTTCTTAAATTGGATTCTCCACAATAATTTCAAAGTCCAAGGAGTTTATTTTTAAAACATACCTTCTTTTTTTCAATATTAAATTTCATTTTCCCTGTATACGCTTGAAAAAATAAAGTCCACTTTTCCATTTTGAGTAGACAATTTCATTTTTCGTCAACCCACTTGAGCTTGACTTTAAGTAAATTTTTCATCTAAAGAATATTTTGTCCTCGATTTACCTTAAATTCCCAAACTCTCATGAATTTTTTTGTTCGAAATTATTCAAGATGAAGAAAAACAACTTTCTCCTCGTTTTTTTCCACCTGACATTTTGTCATTAGTAGGAGAAAGTCCGTTCGTTCTAACCATGTGTCTCTCCTGATTAAGCCCGCCAACGCATAATTCTCCCTAAGCATCCCTTCCACTTTTTCTATTAGCAATAAATGTCAAGTTGATGAGATCAAATCTTCACTTTCACTCGATGCTTTTTAAGTATATTCACAAGTCAACTTTCACTTTCACGCCCTACGCCTCTTTAAGTTGAGAACATTGGAATCTTTTTAGGGAAATACATAATATATGACTTTTTCCCACCATTTACTAAAATTTCATCAAGAAGAAACTTATTTTTAAGTTGAGCGAAGGCGTCTGTGTGTTCAAATTAAATTCGTGAACACAAGGAGGGAAGGTTACCGCGAGCATTTTCTCCTGGAGGGGGATGAAGAGATTCAATATTTGTCTGTTTTTCGACTCGTGTCTAAGTTTACTAGTTAGTCAGTTAATGAAGGCAGAGGAGACTGGAGAGAATTGTATAGATGCAAGCACATGAAGCAAATACCTTGAAAATTAATAATTAACAGAATTATATGCTCCTTTCCTTTTCCTACTTTTAATTGAACTCCGGCTCTGCTTTCCTTCCTATGCTTTTTCAAAACTGACTCAAAATTAGAAACTCGTAAGGGAGAAATGAAATTTTGGAAAACAATGAAGTCATGTAATGAAAAAGTTTCATGGGTTGTTGAAGGACGAACGAGACAAACTCCCCGAAAAGCAATTAAAAGGTTTACATTCCCTATTTCTTTAAAAAAAAATTCAAATATCAATTGCTAGAAATGCAATATTTACAAAAGTGCTCACGGTTCTTCAACTGTTGAAATGAAACGGGTAAAATTGAAAAGTAACCGGGACTTGTTCTAGAACGAGATTTCAGTAGTTGAAATTTGCAATTCGACTTTAATTTTTCACATTTTAGCAGAATGCAGTCTGACCTAAAAAAAAATGCAAGGCAACTTTTTTTTTAACGCGTTTTTAAAATTCAATTAAGGAGCATAAACTTCCGCCTTCGTACTCATGGGAAAAGAGGTTGGATCGGGCATTAGAGGGTTCAGTTCTGAATTACTCCGAATAAAAAACTAAAAGCCCACCTGGGGGAAATGACCATATTTCAAGTTGGACTTAATGACCTTTAACCTCCTCCTCTTTCCATACAGAGAATAGATAGATCCATAGGTTTTTAGAGAACGGAAACGACCAATCAGATAATTACGAAGAACTTAGCCCTAAATCATAACCAAGGTTAGACCTGTTTCCCATATACCACCTAACCTACTTTCACTTTTTAAATAATTCAAGGTCCGATTGGTTGGAAGTGACCGTTTTTGTTGACACAGTTGCACTGGTCAAATTCGGAGCTTATATAGGAACATCAATCACTTTTAGACACATCAGAATATGCAAATGCAATCAAGCAATTGGATTCCCCAAATTTTAACTTCGACTGTTGACAGTACTGGCCTTAATTTATCCGGAAATTTATTCTTGTCTAGAGTACGACCCGTCGGCCTTGAGGCACAGCCTTGCATGTACAAATGTGTTCAAGGCTACAGTAAGTAAAAAGAAGACTTTCTTTCATGTCGGAACGACACATCGTATCAAATTTATAGTCAGCTTGACTTGAAACTTTGACGAGGATACGAGGAATAATTTACAGTGGAAAAAATGCCTTTTTTGAGTCACAAGTTTGACTATTTCTTTTCAAAAAAATAAGTTTTTTCTAAGTAATCAACGTTATCTAAACAGAAAGTTTTTTTTTTGAAATTTCAGAGTTCATAATGAAACTTTTAGGTTACTTGTTGGTTTGAATCGAGTAACCAACAGTATAGATTTTTTTCAATGTTGACTCAATCGCTTTTACTTTTCTAGTATATCAGTTTGCCCTATCCGTCCGGTATAGTGTTAGCCACTTCAAAATTGTGACAAAAAATAGAGACCAGGCAAAGGTACTACTACTTCGTTTTTGCAAAAAAACTTTTATGAAAAGGCCCTGAGAAAATGAGCGAAGTTCTTCTGTTTTCTTTTGCCATTTTTCTAATGCATTTTTTATTTACTTCTTTCGCACGGGAAGGGGTTGCTCAACGTACAGAACAAACTGTGGTCAGAAATGGATCAATTTCTAATTTAACTTAGCAGCGGTCTGGTTGAACTCAGGGTCATTTTTTCAAAGACAAACATTGACTCGCAACAATTATTAGACATCTGAATAAAAAACTAGCTACTACAATCTAAACTTCCTCAACCAATTTTCGACGCTTTTTTTTGCAATTGCTCTATAGGACCTCGACGTAGTCTCGGATTCAAGCCACGTAGAAAAGTAAATGCACTTTACAAGTGTGATCGAACTCACATTGCTAAGGAATTGGCAGAGAGCATGGTTTTACATTGGAAAAATGTAGTTTGAAAATTAAGAGTGCTAGAAATACTAAGAAATCTTAAGAAATACTTAAAGAAGCATAACTATTAGCGAATCCGGAATCAACTTTTAGCGTCGTTATATTCCTAGTTTGCTCAAAAGTGTTAAAACATTAAGAGGTTAGCAAAAAAATTGCCCCAATTGCCGATTGTGCGTCCTTTCTCTTTTGGGAAATCAGGCACGCGTGAATTTTAAGTTGCGCGTGCAAGTATCATTGAACTCTCACGACCACTTTGTAAAAAAAAAAAGAAAAAAAAAAGTACATGCCTTCGTTTATGTAATTTCCTTGGACCCGAATCTAATAAGCACTACTAAAAAGTTTCAAAATGTACGTTACTTTTTATTTAAAAATACAATTGAAGAAAATCAAATTTTTAATAAATTACAAATGCAGGTTCTGGTAAAGACATTTCTTTTTGAGCGTTCGTTAAAACAAATATTATTTTTGTTTATAGTTTATAAAGCAAATCAGCTTCTTAGTTAGTTTTTTAAATCAAAATAAACTTAGATTAAACTTATTTAACTTTTTTGAGAACAAATCGAAAATGAAAACGTTGTTCTCATTGATTAAACTTCATATGAATGAATATAAGTGTTGACTGTGCAATTCAATTAATTCTCGTTATTCTCAATAATGGAAGGAATTGAAGTGTTTTGATTAAAAAGAAAACCACAAACATTGTTAAATAGGGTGACAATTGAATAGAAAATCCGCATTACAGAGTACAGCTAAACCTAAATCTCGTTATAATCCCTTTACTTTCTTTTGAAATTTTCAAATTAATGCATTCAAATAATTGACATAACCACAGTCTCCTTAAATTCTTGGTTTATTGAAGTTTAATTTAAAATCACGCTTTAATCTCCTCCAAGTCAAGTGTCTTTTCTTTCGTTCTTTTCAATTTCCGATTTCCAAGTTGATTAGCGTGTCCCTCGTCTACCACTACGCTTTCTCAATCATGTGGTCAAAAACTGATTTAAAATACGATTTCGTCCAAAAATCTTCAATAAAACCTCATTCAAGAATCCACTTCAATTTTGAAGTACATCTACCACATACATTTAAGTTCAAACCCTCAGCTTTATCATGAAAAGGAGTTTGCTTCACGAAAAAATAAATAAATTCCGATTCTTTACTTTTTCATTTTTTTTTTCATGATAAGCATCAGAGGTTTGACTTGAAGTTGAAATGGTTTTTGGCACTTATGACCCTGCCTCGTTAAGAATTTAAGTTTTTTTTTTTTTTTTAGAAATTCTTGATTCCACTTGTGGGTTCGTTTTTCATTTGACGCCACCCCTGCTTGAAAGGGTGGGTGGGATTTTAGTGAGGTTTCTTAGTAAAAGGAAAATCTAAAATTTCTAGTTTTCACACAGTTTTTGATGTTCAAAGGCTTTTTCATGTTCTAAAACCAAGAACGTAGTCAAGCGTGTAGAAAACTTTTGTGTTTCTCAAAAGATTTTCTAAGGGCTTGTTTTGTACAATTACTCGTATTTCCCAGAAGGTTCAAAAATGTTTAGAGCATATTAGGTTCCAACTTTTAAAAAAAAGTAGCCCTGCAAAATTCTACTAATTACCAAAGAACAAAGCATGAAAAAAGGCTAATGAGTGATTTTATTATTAAATTAAGCCTGTTTCAATAAGGGAGGAAACGCTTCAATCATTCTTTAGAGTACGGATCTCTGTGCTAGAAGATGTGTATTTACAGTAACAAAAACAGATTCTACTTGGAAAACTAGTTTTTTCTTTTAAAAACCACCGCAGAGAAAAAGTTGTGAAGAAACCGAATCCGAATAATACATTTTTTTTTATTGAATAACCTAGTTGAATTTTCTCGGTCAAGTCAAAAAAAAACGAGAAGGAGGCAGAAGAAGGGTTATATATTTTAAATTGAAATTCTTATTTAAATTGAGACCATATCCCAAGTTATTTTCAAAATGAATTGAAATAGTTGACTGTCATCAAAAAGGAAGTCGCGGTGTAGGTAAGCGATGAAG
>JABASK010001072.1:0-10750 GCA_019776465.1 Rambutanura hunanensis
AAGCCTAAAATTGTACGTCTAGGAAGGGAGTGGACTAAAGGAGATTTTCATTCTCTTCCGTATGAGTCCTTGGAGGTTAGAAATCTTTTGGTTAAATGCCTCTAAGGCAAAGAGGAGGATAAAATGACCTTTTTTTTTAACAGGTAAGATTCAGAAGAAAATCAACCAACCCCTCTTAAAGACCTCTTTATTTTGAAGACTTTGCTACCAGGGTTTACAAGTCCACGGGGAATCAGCTGAATTTTCCGGGGATTTGGAGCTTCCATGCTAAAGGCAATGGAAACGTAGTAAATCTTCGATTCTGCGTAAAATCGAATTTGACAACGTGCCATTTTCGGAAGAAACTGCGTTCAACTGGGAATTAGTAATTTCACTAATTCTAGTAATTTTGGAAATTCTTGTAATCTCAGAAATTCTAGTAATTTTAGAAATTCTAGTAATTTTAGAAATTCTAGTAATTTTAGTAATTCTAGTAATGTTAGTAATTTTAGTAATTCTAGTAGCAATTTTAGTAATTCTAGTAATTTTAGTAATTTAAGTAATTTTAGTAATTATAGTAATTATAGTAATTTTAGTAATTTTAGTAATTTTAGTAATTATAGTAATTTTAGTAGTAATTTTAATAATCCTAGTAAATCTTTAATTACAAATTTTAAGTAATTTTAGTTGCTACGTAATTAGTTGGAATTGAATGACATGTCATCCTTTTCTAATTTTGGTGGTATTGACTTATTCCCCAAAACTAGAAGGGGATTGACCGGTAAATCCCCAGGGAGTGGGGATTTACCCAGTGGGGTTTAGAGTGAAATTGCACTTGTAGTGCCTTAATTCTTTTTCTTTTCAAGTTACATTGTACATTCCATTGGGAGAGATGAGGGGGATAATGGGCCGACGGATATAAAAAATAACAATAGGAACCTGTTTTGAGTAATTTTTAGTTAAGAAGTCTCAACTACCTTGACTACTTTACCACCTCAAAACCTTATTTCAAAAATTATTCAACATAAACCTTCCGTTTAGCATCTCTTCAATGACGAGAATTCTTCCAACCAATTTGTAGACTTTTACATGGTTAGTGACGTTTTCCAATTTAATTCCAAGTCGGAAGTGATAAATTGACCTTTGCCTCCAAAAAAAAAAAATTTCAAAAAAAAAAAAATTTTCTTAACTAGAATTTTATCTCGAAAACTAAAAGAGACTTTTCTGTAAATATTAAAAACTTTTAAATACTTTCTCATCGCCTTGTTTTACAATGCGAAATGCACACATATCTTATTTAGTTAGATTTGATATGTTTCTTTCAACGGTACGTTTCCGTCACGGTACGGGTACAGTGCTTCCCAAAAAAAAAAATCTTTACACCCCATCCCCCGAAGGCAACACCCTCAAATCTTGACAGTAAAAACGAATTTTCCAATTTTAACACCAATTTTCTTAATTTTCCTTTATACTTTTGCAACAAAAAACGAATTGACTTGAAAAAAGAAAGACCATTTTGGCAATTTTCTCTTCTTCGTAAAAGGCGAGTACAAATTCGCTGTTGGCCTTGGCAGTTGTTGCCGGTGGGGGGGGGGGAGTAGCGACTTTTGACTTCGTTTCATTTAACTTCGAATCAATTAGAACAGCCGGAGGGAGGAAGTCGTCAGAATCAACGGGAAAGAAGTTACTCAAATTCAGTTGGACTTTTTTTTTTGAGTCATGAATTGAATTGGTAATTGAAACGGTAGATTCAACTGCAGAGGGTTTTGGCACGGAGCTCTTTTTGCTGAAGGTTAAGAGTTAGTCGAGTTGAAAACAATGTGTGATGCCAAAATGTATTGAGGAGAGTTAGATTGGAAGGAAATGGAAATTATGACCTAAACAATACAAAATGAGTTAATTAGTCATCGTTTCTTAATTAAGATTTAAAGTTAAAAGTCATCGAGAGACCCAATTAAAACCGCAACAGGATATATCCCTGGGAAATTCCACTAAAAAACCACGAACCTGCGCAGGTTTCCCTGATTTCTTAGAGTTTTTAGAAACATATCAGTTAATTTTAATTCAAATGTAAATAAAAACTATTAAGTTTAAGTTGTGTTTGAGTAAATTGTGTAGCTTTAGGGTTCGAAACAATGCAGGATGTCGCCGGACTTCTCCTTGTGTTGACATTTTACTCTATTTTCAAAAGTAACATCAAGTTATCCAAATCAAGTTTAAATTTGTACAAATTCAACTAAATTTCGAACGTGTTTAATTAGTTGTAATGATAAACGTTATATTTTTCAGGTTCTGGAAGTATCAATTGCCACAAATGCTACCGATTGGAAGAGTGTACACTTAAAAATTGCAGTAGTCTGTACACTTTACTGGATACGACTTATCGCGAGCACTTTTTCATCGATCACAAACAAATCTTACCAATTTGTCCACACGAAGAAGATGTTTCTAGTTGGGAAAAGTTAGAAGTCGATGGACAATGTAGTGGTAAAGGTCAACCTTGTGCAGTTGGTCATTTTAGTATAGCTGGTATGACCTTGAGATCAACCAAGTTACATGGTGTCTTTCTCGGATGTCCTAAAGCCGTCACTAGCGATGCCTCTTGTGCCAAGAAATTATCGATGTGTTACTCAACGAAGTTCATCAGAAGCTTATTTCAATGGAATTGTTCATCCGAGATACAAATACAATGAGTTCACCTTGACCTTGACTCTGTGCCACTACAATTGTACTGAAAACCCATGGAAGTGTGACCTTTGCTTTGAAAATGGATGTATTTATGCAAACAATACGAAGATAGCAGGTGAGAAGGCGCCATCCATTCCAGTATCCATGACTTGGATACTTTTCGGTGCTAGTATCTTGATAGTGATTGTTTTTTTAATGGCTTCATTCTGTGGAATGCAAAGAGTTGGTCGGTTAGATTTAATTATGACTGAAGATGGAACTATTATACCTTACAAAAGCTGAGGAGGAGGAGGAGGAGGAGGAGGAAGTAATAAAAAAGATGCAAATATTTTGCGTAAACCAATTTAGTACTTACTGTTGATTCTTGATCAATTTACGAATTGATCAAACGGTATGGTTAGTCGAAAAGTTCAATTTTTTTAACCGTCCGGGCCAAATCCAGGGAATTTTGAGTGAACAGGCACATACGTTGCAAAAATAAAATGCCAATTTTAAACGCTTACATCTGCCAAAATGTAAATTTAGGTTCGCAAACTCAGCAGATTATGACGAACGGGTACGTTCACACAGGTTGCTCAATTTCGCTATAAAGGTCTTCTACTTCTACCGAGTCGAAGAATTTTAAGTCTTGCATGCTACTAAATGGAAAATTTAATACCGAATTGATTTTTTCAATTTGTTTTAATTCGCTAACAATTTAACAAATTAGCTTGAAATTTAACAAAACACAATTCAGAATACATAAAGTTGTGCAATATTAAATGCTACTAAAAATTAAA
Organism: Rambutanura hunanensis; assembly: GCA_019776465.1. Classification (NCBI taxonomy): domain Eukaryota; kingdom Metazoa; phylum Arthropoda; class Collembola; order Poduromorpha; family Neanuridae; genus Rambutanura; species Rambutanura hunanensis. Next base: position 3,447 of record JABASK010001072.1, read on the forward strand.
ATGCTACTTGCTAAATTACTCGTTCAATGTTCAACTAATATTGAAAAAAAAACGTTATTTAAAAACTAAACGTTTAAATTACTCTAATTTTAATTTACTCACTTATCACTCATTTTAATGCTAAATTATTTTACTTCAATTTACTTTATGACAAAATGCTGTCAATAATAAAAGACTTGTTCCTTTATGTTTAATCTCCTTTCATGTTATTCAATAATTGAATTCTTCGCTAAACGACTTGGTCGCGCCAAATTCAAAATTCAAACATTCGAAAATGTAGAGGACAGAGGAGGAAGGTTTTTTTTTGGCACGTTCGACGTTCCTTCCCCGATAACTGGGGTTCAGCTGGAGAATTGTCCAAGACTTGTCCAGCATTTGTGAGTTGTGACGAACTTAGTGGTTTCAAAAAGGATAAACAGAGTGAAATTAGGTTGACCTGCCACGGAGGAGCGGAAGTTTGGCTGGTAGATGAAGACGACGATTTAACTGAACATATAGACCATAAAAAGTGACTCATTGAATACGTAAGTGAGAAGTTGTGAAACAAACAAACAAATACGGTTGGGTGGCATAACAAAAATAGGTATTTTATTTGATTTGGCTATCATCGTCTTATCAATTTTAAAAGGGACTCATTTATCATCAACTTTCAAAAGAGTTTTATAATTTTTTCAAGTGTAAATATGCCGTATTTATTCTAATAATGTAAGCGCCTGCTTATAGGGATTTCGCCAAAAACTCAAGAGAAAGGACGCTTTCGATCTTTGTTAGCAAAAGGGCGACATCATGAAAATTTAACCAGAGTGACCCAAAAAAGTCAGCCATTTGACCAACCCGGTCTCGACTCTAATTTCTAAATAAGCTTTCGATTTGGTCAATGGTTGGATTCCTCGCAAAGGTCTTTGAACTGTTTTAAATTCCCGCCAAAGATAAGAAGTCCCTCCCTTACAAGGGCCTACTCAAGACGCGCTTATTTTGGAGTGCGCTTATGATTGGAATGAATACGGTATACTGATAAGTTATCAGTGATAACTGTCAAACTTTTCTACGAAATTTTGCATTTGGTGTTTCGGAAATAAGTAGGGAAACATTCTGAAGTAAGACTTGTTACGACTGGTCAGTTTTACTGGACTTCAGCCCACAAATTGGTGAATAAAGTGAAGAATATAAAAATGGCAACCGGGAGCAATCTGCAGGTAATTCAATTATTTTACAACGACATTGGAACTTGGAAGGAGTATAGCCTTGTCTTACCATAAAGATTTTTTTAAAACTCCTTTACCTTCTCTCATCGTTACGTCCAGTGCCCAGGGTTATGTTATGTTACTACAGCCAATAACGTTGAAAGATGGGATAAAACCTAATTCGCGCTTTTGACAAGTCTGTAGTCTTCCTCTCCTCTCCTTTACCTGATGCTAACATAACTTACTTTACTTTAGCGTTTTATTCACTTCTACCTATGTAGAAAGCTATTGATATAGTCACGAAAGCCACAGAAGAAGATCGAAATAAAAACTACGAAGAAGCTCTTAAGCTTTACGAGCATGCTGTGGAATACTTCCTGCATGCCATAAAATGTAAGATGCTCAACAGTCACAGATTATTTCCGACACTGGATAATTTTTCGAATTAATGTACAAACCTTGTCAATTTATTTTTACGTTGATGTTTACAGTTGAAGCTAATCAGAACGATAAAGCGAAAGAAACCATTCGAAAAAAATGTATTCAGTATCTTGAGCGAGCTGAGAAAATTCGGGAGTACCTTTGTCAATCCCGGAACAAGAAGGAACCAGTTAACAAAACCAAGCCTGTTGACGATGGCAAGCCCAATGTCGATAATTGTTGTGGTGTAAACCTTTAAAACTATAAATAGTGTTTATTAACTTAAAAATTAAATCCTTGAGTCACTACAATTTTCTAATATTGTTTGTTTCTCTACTTTAGGTTCAGTGTAGTATTTGCTGCGTTCGCCAAAAAGAATTCGTGCTGGATTGCGGACATTTATTCTGTGGAGTATGTATTACTGCCATTCAAAATGTTGGACAGCGGGATAAAGTGACTTGTCCTTTCTGCCAGTCCCCACTTCGTGTACTGAGAAAAGTATATTTTACTTAAAAAATATAAATAAATAAAATATAATTCCGTTCGCAGTCGGAAACGTAAAACAAAATTGGAAATTTTTTTCAAAGTTTACTTGTATTCACAACGTATAACTGCAACGCATGTTACCTAACTGTCGGTAACAGCATTATTATTGTTCTGCCTAAAATTATTTTCACTTTTACTCTTGTCTACCCGGCAGCCGGTAATGAGTCTAACCACTACCGTTGTGAAGTTGAGCATTGCGGGTTTCCAAAAACAAGGGGAAATCCACACTTAAATCGAAACTCAATGGTATTAGTAAAATTATAACTCAATGTTTATTGTCGACACGTGACGTACCTTCCCCGATGATAAGTGGGCTTCAGCTGGAGAATTGTCTAAGAACAGTAAACACCTCACGGAACAGCTGACCAGAAGAGTCAAGGGTGCATGCAGTGCAGTGAAGTGAAATGGAAGGTGATTGATTACTATTAAACACTCCTTAATAATTTAAGTTTGATCCTTAATTTTGATTGAGTTGCTTACAAATTTAAAATCAAATTGTAAACCTTCTAAACTTATCGTTAGTTCAAGTTACGATAAAGCTTTACTTAACCTAAAAACTAAAACGGAACAACAAACAACGCAAGAACGCAACGCCAAGTAAGTAAGGCTATGATAATGTAAAAACTCTTCCGCAGCTGTACTGTAAAAGCGTGTGGTGTAGAGAGATGTTTGAGATGAATAATTCTGGAAGTCCAAGGTCACCATGTTTATCGTTGTCCACGTTATACCATAAGAATTATATGTACGGTAAAACTTACACAACTTATGAGATGAAAGTCAAGAAGTAACCCAATTACGAAATTTTTAATCTTTCGCAGCTATGTAATCTGGACTGTGAACTTAATTTTAAATGTTCTTTCTAAGTTCTGGTAACTTTAAGTACAGTCACGCTTTACTTTCCTTCTGACTCTAAAGAGTTCCCAAGTTTGACCGGTAATATTCCAAAACGAATTAACTAATCGAACGGGAATGTATCATTTTTGTCGCTTTTTGTATTCTAGTAGTCAGCGAAATGTCTGTTCTATCATCGTTTCACGGCGAGGCAGAGGCGAAGGCAAAGTATCCACGTGAAGGTACTTACCGGTCACCACTGAGCACTCGTTATGCATCGGATGAAATGTTATACAATTGGAGTGATCTCAAGAAGTTTTCAACATGGAGAAAACTTTGGGTCATTCTAGCCAAAAACGAAATGGTAAGAATAAGAAAAAAACAATTCGGTATCTCAATTAAACAGTTACTTGTTTACGACGTAGGCGCTAGGTCAAGATATTCGTCAGGCTCAAATTGATGAAATGAGTACCAATATTTTCAATATTGATTTTCAAATGGCAGCAGAGGAAGAACGGAAAGTTCGTCATGACGTTATGGCTCATGTTCATACGTTTGGTCACTGTTGCCCATTGGCAGCTCCAATTATTCATCTGGGAGCAACTAGTTGTTTCGTTGCTGATAATACCGTAGGCATTACTTATCACACAGTTTACCTTTAAGTATACATAACCTCAAAATTTATTTCGTTTTTTACACAATTTCAACAGGATTTAATTCAAATCCGGGACGGTTTTCAAATTTTGTTACCGAAATTAGCAAGGTGTATCGATCGCCTGTACGAAATTTGCTCAGGAAAACAAGGATTTGCCCGTATTAGGATTTACTCATTTGCAGTAAGTTAACTTACTAAAGTTGAGCTTCGTTAACTTACTAAAGTTAAGCTTCGTTAGCTTCCTAAAAGCTTCAAAAGGACTACCCAACTTTAGGCTTTTCTGACAATTATTAAACGCTAATTCTTTTTTGTTTACCGAATGGCGTCTTACAGGCCTGCGCAACTAACAACTCTAGGCAAACGAGCAACTCTGTGGGTCCAAGATTTACTCTTTGATGAACGTAACTTGTCCAGAGCAATTAGTGACTTGAGGTTTCGCGGTGTGAAAGGAACAACAGGAACTCAGGCCAGTTTTCTCCAGCTGTTTAACAACGACCATGAAAAAGTAAAAGCTTTGGATTTAATGGTAACGAAAGATTCTGGATTTGAGCGAACGTATGGTGTCACTGGACAAACGTATAGTCGACGAGTAGATGTGGACGTGATGAATGCAGTGGCTGGACTTGGTGCTAGTACGCACAAGGTTAAAAAGAATTAACTAATTAAGTTTGAATTTCTTGCTTTCCCGCCTTTTTTGAATTTTCAGATTTGTACAGACATCCGCCTGCTGGCCAACATGAAGGAACTGGAAGAACCCTTTGAAAAGTCACAGATTGGATCGTCTGCCATGGCCTACAAACGAAATCCAATGCGAAGTGAACGAGTGAGTTTTTCCTCAAAAGAGGTCATAGGTCAAATTAGTTTCCCTTTATTTTTCATCTTTTCCCCTTAAAGGTTTGTTCTTTGGCTCGTCATTTGACGACACTGACGACCAATGCCTACGCGACTGCGTCAACGCAATGGTTGGAAAGAACACTGGACGATTCGGCCAATCGGAGAATTACTTTGTCTGAAGCATTCTTAACTGCTGATGCAATTTTGCAAACTTTGCAAAATATCTTTGAAGGATTAGTTCCATACCCGCAAATTATCAAGAGAAGAATTGGTTATGAGCTGCCATTTATGGCCACCGAGAACATTATCATGGCCATGTGCAAAAAAGGAGGGGATAGGCAGGTAACGTGTGCTAAATTTTTTTTTTGCAAAATTTTTCGCATTTTTTGAAATGGATTATTTGTATAGTTTTTTTTTTGCCAGGAATGTCACGAAGAAATTCGTGTTCTTTCACACCAATCAGCCAAAGTAGTGAAAGAAGAAGGAAAAGACAACGATTTAGTAGAACGTATTAAAAATACGAAATATTTTCAACCAATTTGGAACGATTTAGAAACTTTGTTGGATCCAAAGAGTTTTATTGGTAGAGCTCCAGAGCAGGTAAAATTTTTTTGAGGTTACAAAATGTTTTTTATTATTTTTAATTACTAAGCATTAGTTGTTGATAGGCATTTCATGTGCATGTTTTTTTAATATGCATTTTTTTGGTATTCTACTGTTTTAATTGTTTTTTTTAGGTCGTAGAGTTTATTGCAGAAGAAGTTCAACCAGTCTTGGCCAAATATTCAACCGTTCTAGATGGTAAAGTTGAATTGAAAATTTAAAGGTTGAATCTCAGAAATCTCAAATGGATTAATAAAAAAAAACGTTTTTCTGATGAGAAGGAATTACTTTTAAGGGTTTTACGCACAAACTGATCTGGATAAGTCAACGTATCCGCCCCTGTTTTCTCATTATGCTAGTTAGTTTAATCAGTTTTATCTTCTTGATTATTGGTGGTATAAATTAGTTCACAATATGCTTTGCGCTTATATTCCATTTGTGGCAGACTAGAATATCATACGTGCCAAATTCGAATGGTACGGAAGGAATTGTAAAACCAAACAGCAGCTGCACCGCTGCACGTCTCTTGGTCTTGATCCATGTTATTCCGTGCGACCAAAAATTACAAGTGAAATTTTTGGGTCAAAATTGGTACTATTTTCAGTTACATTTTTTCTTAGGACAATTAGAATTAGACGCTTAGAGTTGAAGGTGACACCCGTACGGTACGGATACATTAGGTAAGTTGGCGTTTTATGATGGTTAAATCTCAAAGAAAATCGAATAATGTTCATTTTAGATTCGGATAAGTCGTGATTTAAATGCTTTTTTTTACAGTTTGTTCAGGTTAGAATAAAAATGGAACGGAAATTCGTAGAGTCGCAGTCGGTGACTTCCCAAAGCAATTGTGCCCCTTGGCAGTAGCAACGCTACTACCAAAGGAATGACAACGAACTACCAAGGCCAGACAACAAATGAGGTGAGGGAGAAACTCAAGTTATGCCATTTATTGAACCATTGCACGAATAACTGGAGGTCAAAGTTCAACCTTTAGGGTTAGGTTAACCTAACCTAACCTATGATTGCTAATTCTATGGTTTCTATGCTTCAGGTTTTAGTTGAGTCACAGATGGGGAACGTATTCTCAAGACAGCAAGAATTCAGTACAATTAATCGACATTTGAACAAATTAATGTTCAATACTACTCAATTAAAAACGCCGTTGGCTCTTTTGCATGAGTTTTCTACAACGCTCGGTGGTGGTGTCAAGGAAGAAATGGTGGACATAGGGACAGATCATGAACATAAGTATAAATGTGCTCTACAACTTCGCGTTTGTGACAAACTGTATGAAGGTTTGTTAAAATTTTATTAAAAAACAACTGTCTACCAAAACCACTTAAATTACACGAAGTTCACTTTGTAGTGAACTTCGAGTAAATAGTAACCAAAACAGTTGACTTGTTTGATCAAAACGTTTAACGCTCTGTTACTTTTGCATTCCAAACGTCACAAAATTACGGTAGTACAGTTTATTGACCCCAAAAGTCGTAAACTGTCAAATTTTTTTTTTAAATCGAAAATAACATTAGATCTTTTGATACAAAAAAATAACATTTGAAATTAATTATCAATTTTAGCTTCTGGTATTGCAAATACTAAAAAGGATGCTAAACAAGCTGCTGCAAAAATTATTTTGTTGCAAGTTGGATTCTTGGAATCGAGAATGGCCTACAATTTCACTCCCAACTTACCGCCACCAAAACCCACGAATGTGGCACAACGAAAACGGTGGGACCCAGAAACAGATGGAAATCCAATTGGAGATTTGAATACTTTATGTACCAAAATTAAATTTGCTACACCAATTTATGAGGTAACATTCAATTCCACTACTCTTCACTAATTTTCTTGTGCTTAACATATCATTTCTTAAGAATTAGGAAAGATTCTCCCGGGAAACTTCAAAACACTCCGAAATTCCCGACAGTTTCCGTGTGCTCGTCGCTTATTACTTCCTCCCATCGAATACTTGACCTTTTTACCTTAATTTCGTCCAGGACTTGAGTAATTCGAGTTAATTCAACTAATCCTTAATTGTTCTTGGTTACACAGGATATATCTCGCGAACTTGAAACACCCGGGTTGTTTCAAATCCGATGTCGCCTCAATGAAAATACGACAGAAGTTGGAGCGGGGCCTACAAAGAAACATGCTAAAAGAATAGCTGCTAGTAAAGTTCTAGAGCGAATGCTTAAAGCTGTTGATATTGACGAAGCAGAAGCGAATAA
>JABASK010001073.1:0-10749 GCA_019776465.1 Rambutanura hunanensis
ACCTTGAGGCCTTTCAGCACCTGTCCGCATGTTCCCTAAACCTTGAATAATTCAAACACAAATCTCACCACTGGCATCTTTGATCAGTAGGTTCCGTATGACCGGGGCCTGTTGAACTGTAGTTGTCGTGGCCATTATTTTTTTGTCTCCTTGACCCAGTGGTGAGTAGGTTAGTAATGGCCCAGTACTCTGTCCGTCCAGGAATAAGTTACCGAGTCTCTCGTCGTCTCCTAACAGGTTAATTGACGAGTAATTAACTAAACAGTCGTCCTTACTGGAAGGATGGTGTGGGAAGGCTGTTTTGGTAGTGTTGGTGGCTCATTTGGACTGGGACGGAGAAGGAAGGAGGCAGGCGGCACCTCTTCAAAGAAGAATGAGAGGGAAACAACTTACTTTTGCGCCCAGAAGGGGACGAGGAGAGGGACGCAGGAAAAGAGGCAACAAAACAATGAGGAGAACCTCATCTGCGTATGTTACCTTCGTGGATGGATTAATAGAGAATCAAAGAGTAATTGAAGAATTAATTAAGGTAATTTTACAGGTAAATTGTGGGTACCACGATGATCTGGGGCCCAAATCAGTACAAGTGACAAGTGAGGGTAAGAGGTCAGAATTTGGTAGGATTTTGGTTTGAACATTTTTGGCGGGAGGTTAGGGGAAGAGGTGGCGGTAACAGTGGACCAAGTGGGAGGACGAAGAGGCGGGAAGACGAGGGGACGTAGTTTCCAGGACAAGAAAAAAGTTTCGGTTTTAGGTTTTTTCTAGGTAAGGTTAGGTTAGGTAACCTAAAAAAGTAACTTAAGTAGAATTGTATCGTAAAATTGATGAGGAGAACGGCAAACTTTCACTTGACCTTTGTACGGGCGACGGGTACGACGGAATGCAGACTTTTTTGTGTCATTTTTGTAACTTTTAGAACTGGAGAAAGTAAAGCGTTGACTAAATTCTGTTCGACCTCTGCTCGGAGCAGAATTTAGTATTAATTGTTTAAATCTAAACGGTGGCTTGGGTTCATAAATGCTACTCATAAGAAAATATTTAAAAAAAATTCTGCAATAATGGTTAGATAAAGTTAAAATTTATAAAATTTTCAACACATTTCACTTTTAAATTTCTCATTGCTTTCCTACGATTTTTTCAAAACATCAATTATTTGCGACAAAATATTATTGAAATGAAATACAGAAGTTGAATGCTAATAATTAATGGGTTACATAATTCATTCGTGCAAAGATCAACAGGAGGAATACCAAATTTGAATTAACCTAAACTGAAATTCATGACATCCCAGATTACTTTTTATTTGAAAAATTCAAGGTAAAGGTACAGTGTGTTTCGAAAGCTCTACTTGCTCTGGAGAAGGTCAAAGTTCAAACTCAAACCTTGGCTTGTTGCACGAATACAGGAAATTAAGCTAAAGTAAGTTTTAAAACAGTAATGCTCGACAATTTTCAGTTTGTATTGTCCCAGTAAAAATACAGGTTTTGGAGGAAGGAATGTAGCGCTACGACGCGAAATGCAAGTGCGCCAAATTTTATTTCAAAAATCAATAACATTGATTTTTGACAGCTGGTTTAGCGTTTTTGGAAATGCCAACGACAAAATGTTAAAAGTAGACGGTTGAAATGGAACAGCTACGCCGCTGCGTGGAATGACCCCGAATCCCATATCTGCTACCACCGCACCGACCGGACGTAAAGTAACTAAATAAGACAAACATTAAGCAGTTGATTTGTTGTGCTGCATCGAATCGATGATCATGAAATCTGTTAATTTAATTTACTCAAATTTCTAATAAAATCAACGTGAGTAATTTTACAAAATATTTGATGAAACGGGAACTGTCATTGCGTAAGTTATCAGCTGTCATTTGCCAATTGCCAAACATTTGTTGGGAAGCCTTTTTTTGGAATTTGACATTTAAATTTCGTTTTTTGTTAAAGTATTCAAAGTCACTAAAAACTTGATTGATATGGTTCTAAATTTTTAATTTGAAGGTCAGACACGGAGGCGGAAGTGGTGTGTTTTCATTCCAGTAGTTTTGCAGAAAAGTTGCTCGCTTTCGATGTCGAGTACCCAGAGACGTCTTCAATTCTTCTAGTCAAACGGTATGATTGGTATCGATTTAAGGTACGTTTACGTAACCAGTTACAATTACAATAATTATTACAGTGATAATGAATGAGTGAATTTTATCATAACTTATATCTTAAACGAGATGAGTTGTGCATGTGCTGGATCGCAGTAATTGAATTCTAAAAAATAAGAATAAATTGTATTTTTAGAGAGGGGTCGCGATCTCGATCTCATATCGTCTAGTCAGCGGTGGAGACAAAACCTAAGTCAATTTTCAAGATCTCTCCGAGTCATGTCAGGACCCGCCAATCGAAAACCTCAAGACGACAAGAAAGACAAAATTCATCAGATCGTTGTGGTTGGCGAAGACCGAGCTCACAAGGCTCCGAAATCTGTTTCTTTTTCATCAAAAGCTGGCACTGCAGCAGCAGCTGCCAATACAATTGGCAATAGTAGTGTAGCAACCACTAATAGTAATCGGCAACGTCACCATAGTCATACCCACCATCAACTTCTCATTCCTCCGCAGACAAATGGGAACAGGCATTCCCGAACCCTCTCGTATTCTACTAGTGAAGACTCCGAAACGGAAGAAGAAAGTCCGGATCTTGAATACTCATCGTTTTCTCCAGAAGAAAACGGAGACCCTGTCGGTGGAACTCACATAATGGAATTACCGGAAAATGTTATGGAATATGTGTTTATGTTTCTTCCCATTCAAGATTTAGTTTCAGCGAGTCTTGTTTGTTCGGAGTGGGGTCGAATTGTGAGTGATGAAAACAATGACCTCTGGAGATCTCATTGTTTATCCAAGCTTCCACATGATGCCCAAAACTTTCGTCTCCTCCAGGAACTGTCCAGTTACAAAGCAAAGCTACGAGCCTTCTACCATGCTTGGAATCCTAGGTAAGCCTTTATAAAATACCGAACGTTACTTACACATATTTTAAGTTTACTGTGATAACAAGGATGTCGTTTGGCTTACTTGTAAAATAAATTTTCTGTTACAGTGATTGTTCACGTAACATATACGTCAAAACTAATGGATTTACCATTCATCGTAACCCTGTAGCGCAAAGTACAGACGGTGTCCGTGGAAAAATTGGTATGCTTTCCATAGTCGAATACTCTTTGCCAAAGAACATTTTTAATGTATAAGTATAATTACCTTTTGACCTTGACCAGGGTTTCACCAAGGTAGACATGCTTGGGAAGTGGTATGGGAGGGGCCGTTAGGAACGGTAGCTGTCATTGGAGTAGCAACGGCAAGGGCTGAAATGAGAGCTCAAGGTAATATTTTCATTCATTTTAAAATCTAGTAGTATAGGTTAAGCACTTGGTCAATTTTTCTTTTATTTTTTTTGGATAATCATCCTCTGAAATTTAATCATCTTTATCTTCACTTCTTTGAAATACAACTGTTGTTATGTCCAGGATATGTCCCTCTGCTTGGTCAAGATGATCAATCGTGGGGATGGAACTTGGTGGAGAATGTCCTGCTTCATCATGGAGTCCAAGGAAATTATCCGCTAATGCCTAATAATGCACCGCGTTACCAGGTATTAATTTCTTTTCGTTTTTTTTTGAGTTTCTGTCTGAAGCAACTACTACAGACCGAGATTTCTTCTATGTCATTTTATTATTCGTTATCGGTAGCCTCCGACATGCGAATGCGAAGGTAGTTGTTTTGTGAGGTTAATTCGTCCCTAAGATGCGAGTTTTAAGTCAAGCATAAATGATATATTTTCTGCAGCTTCAATCGATTTCGGCTTTATTTGCTCACTTCTGCTCATCTTGTCATCTTATTTCTAAAGGTTGGAGACAAGATTCGTGTGATTCTGGACTGTGAAGATAACACACTGTCTTTTGAAAAGGACAACGAGTTTTACGGAGTAGCGTTTCGTGGGCTACCTGTCAAAGAACGTCTTTTTCCAGCTATTTCGGCAGTATATGGCAACACTGAAGTTTCCATGATATACCTTGGAGCTCCTATTGATGGATAAACACGAGGCTTAAGACTCATTTAAAAAACTTGGGTAGAATTTTCGAAGAGCTGCCTTTTTTGCAATTGTCAAAATTTCCAAATTAAAGTTATTCGCCCTCTTCCCTCTTTCTTGATGAATGATTAATAATTCAAGTGGTAATGTTAGACAAATTAATCCCTTGCAAAAATTTTGCTGTGCAATTTATCTCTATCTTGCTAAGATAATTGTTTGATCTCTTTTAAATAGGTGCAACTTATACGCGCGGAAGTGTATAATCTAAATAGTCATAAACTGTATAAGAAATTTGTAGGAGTCAAAGTTAGCAGTGAAAGACATGGCAAATTCCTTATCTTACGAAGGAATTTGGAAATTAACTAAATGCAATCTTTTTTGGTCTCATTAATTTTAAGTTTATTTTACAGATTTTAACAAATTCGTTTCGGATTTCCTATAATTTTACGTTACTGTGAAAGTGGAGGTCATCTAGTCTTTCATTTAATATAATTTTTTTAAGTTTATAGTTTATTAAACACGATATGCAAAATTTTTAGTTTCTGCAATATTGTCACAAACCTGAGCATTTACTCAAAACTCGTGTAGTGTAATCATTTCTGTGTAAGGTCAGCAGCGCCACAACGTGCAGGCAGGTAATAAATTACCTCCATTTCATATGTGGTCACCATGCTAACGATACCTATCACTAATATTTTGTTGAGTAGATACTGTTTTTTAGTTTTTGGTCCATCATTTTCATTTTCATTTTTTTCAAATTCACGGTCATCATCATGTCAGCCCCAGTTTTCGACCGTACTAATCGGCGTCCTACACCACGTCACGGTCACGGTACATCATCACGCTCACCCAAGACATGATAATAGAAATGCTGCTCGGGCTGAAAACCTCACTATCACTGCTGCTAGAACTGAGGTATATTATGTAACACCTAAAATGGATCTCATTTCTTGGATTTGTCGACTTATCACATTTTACGTATCACATATTTGTTGTGTTTCAGGCTTTGTTGCAAATTATACCACGTATCAAGGTTCGTGACCTTCTGACTCTCCGCCTGGTATGCAAAAGCTGGAACCAATTAATTTGTGGCAGTAAAGTACCAGGTCAAGTTGCACCGCTGTGGAACCAAGGTGGTCGTTTACAGTTTGATGCCACGCCCAACACTGTCACACCGGGCATTAGGTAAAATAATCAAGTACTTACGCATCCAACTTGCTTTTGAGCAGGTTACGTATTCAAGCACTCTAAATTTTTCAACTTTTGTTATAAAAATGATTTCGTTTTCAGACGATATATCGTATTTTATATTTTCAGTAATCGAGCTAAAGTTCAGGCACTGACTGTTCGATTTGAGGCTTTTACGAAATCGACACTCATCACGGTTTTCAATTGCCCATACTACCGTTTCTTTCGCCTTGATGCAAGATTTGAAATTGTACGCAAATTTTTTCGACGTCATGGTTCTGATATAAAGGCTCTTCATCTGGACTACTGCATTTTGTCACTGGTTGCATTTCAACGGATTCTCAAAGATTGTTCCAGCTTGGAAATGCTCAAAGTCACTGGAATGTTTCATTGTCATTTCCATGTCAGAATCGCTGCTCTCGTCAAAACGCGAGCCGCGCTTGAACGGTTTGATTAATTTACGATCATTGACATTTGAATCCTCTTACGTTCCAACTCTCCAACGTCGAAAACGCTCTCGTCGTGTCAATTTTGAAACCGATTTGGAAACTCAAGATATGCATCCTGCTGTTATTCGAGAAATTTTACTCTCGGCTGGAAAAGTGGAACGTTTAACTTTTTCTGGATTTGGAATCGCTACGGTCAACCGTGTTCTGAATATTTTAGCCCAATATNCGTGTCAATTTTGAAACTGATTTGGAAACTCAAGATATGCATCCTGCTGTTATTCGAGAAATTTTACTCTCGGCTGGAAAAGTGGAACGTTTAACTTTTTCTGGATTTGGAATCGCTACGGTCAACCGTGTTCTAAATATTTTAGCCCAATATCCCATTCATGTTGGGCTGAATCACCTGAGATTCTACAATATTCCTAATGACGATAGTCCAGGTAGTCTCCGTGACATGACCGAATTGGCACATTTGAAATTGAAAAAATTTGCCCTTACTTTTTTGGACGATGACCAACGTAACGTCATTCTACAATCAGATTCAAGTCCTAAATTTGAACTATTGGATGAATCCGTTCGCAAAATTTTACTCATGCACCAATATACACTTGAAAGTTTGGATTTAACAAATTGCAATGTGACCGAGGCAATTTTCTCTCCAGCTGAAGGATTGGAAGAAGTTCCAGCGTTACGGCAACTTTGTCTTCGTGGGACACGAATTATGGGATTGTCTGAAAGTTCAAAAGTTGTACTGCGCAAGTACCTTGAATCTGATGGTGTTGCTGGGTTACGTGGTACGGGTAGTGGACCAATTCCAAAAAGTACAGTGGATGAAATTATCGACTCGGCTCTTTTTGATTTGACGTATAATGCTATTTCGGATTCTGGAAGTGGGACCAATCCTCCGAAAATTTCTCGTGAACATCCACGCGGAGGATTTTGTATTTTTTACAAATTTGATGCATTTTGTCTTGCCTTGGTTTTTCTCATGGGTGTGGCCTGTGCTTACTATTATCTAATCGACTGGGACGGAGATTCGACGGTCCGAACGACCTTGGGCGTGGCAACGATTTCGTTTGTTTTGATCTACACCTTGTTTTCGATCATACACTACGTCATGTACTGATGGTTAACATTTACATTGAATGCTATTGAAATCCTTGAGAATTTAAAAAGTAACAACTGTTAACCCAAAAGAAGCTACACGGTATTTTTTTTCCTAAAAAGTTATTTTTCTAAAATCTGTTGAAAGCATTTGCTTTCACCGTTTTTTTCTGTATGACAAAGAAAGTATGGAAAATTCTCTGTTTCCTTCCATTCTTTTTTCTCAACAAAACTTCTTTCTTCTTTTCTTTCTCGTTAGGCGTGCGTTTGGAATTGTAAACTTTCTTTTCAAATACTTCCTTCTCATCATCTTACATAACGAAGAATAGGAGAAAAAAAGAAAACAAGAATAACGGGATGCGCAGTCCTGGATTCAAAAGACGCTTTCTTCTTCCTCCGTTTTTATCCTTTTTCTCCATTGTCATCCTGGACAACAATGGAGAAAAAAGCTTTTCTTCTTTTTTTTTTAGAAAAGAACCAGGCTTCTCTAAATTCTACCTGAATATTCGCATCTTGTATAAGTTCCATTTTGTAAATGAATGATTTCCTTGATTAGTTTTTTTTTCTATTCTCTTTTTTTTAGGAACAAAAAGAAGAAAGGCAATTTTAGACAAATTCTACTAGAGAAAGACCGAGCGCGTGACTTAGCTAAAGAAATCAATTCTAAAGTCGTTTGACATATGCGAATAAGTATGTAGTGTAAAGAAAAAGCAGAGAAGTTTGTTCTGTCAAAGCTGAAATACAATAGAATTTAAAGAAAAGTAGGTTTTAAAAAAACAGAAAAGAAAAACAGCCAAAAAAAAAGTTTTCTATTTTTTTTTTTTTTTGACAGGAAGACCACTTTCACTTTTACGTAAAAAGTTGAAGAGAAAGCAAAGAATGGAGAATTAGGAGAAAGTGCTTTTGATTTTCTTTTTCTGTAGTTGACATCTTGGTGTTGCGTGGCAACTGAGCTTCACATCGGTTGAAGAGTTTTGCTAAAGTAAAATTTGGAAGTGGAATTTTTTGAATTTTAAAAGTTTTTAGTTTTTGGAAATTTTCTCCTCCTCCTCCTCCTCCGTTTCCAATTGTAATGGGGGAGATTTGGATTGAAGTGTCAGTAACGCATGGTTGATTTCCCTTTAAATAGAAATTAAACTTTCAATTCTTTGCATTTCTGTTGAAACCCTCAAGAATCACTCGTGAGGAACAGGATTCTAAATTCAATTGAAATTCTACCACAATAATTTTTTTTTCTTTAGCATGTAATTTTTAAACCTCCTCTTCCAAAAAGCAAAGTAATGTTCAAATTTAAACCTTTATAACGAATTTTGTTCGCTAAGTTTTTTTTTTAACAATTCGAGTTTTCTTTTGTTCTCAAGTCAATCCATTACTTTTCATTTTGAGCTTCACAGAGAAGATGATGAAATGGCCATTTTCCTTTTGTTGTATCTGTACGTGGGAGGAAAAAGCCATTTGATCATGAACCCATTTAAAAGTTCTCTTACCAATTTCACTAATTGAAAATTTAATGATCCACTCTACTCTCATTTGAAAGAGAGAAGGTGCTATTGTTTAGAAAATTGACCCCTGTGTTAACCCAAAAGAGACAACAATGACCTTTTGTGCCCTGTCACCCTAAACACTTTTTTGGGTTGCACCTTCTGAAATTGTGAATCCGTAGGAAACACACTTAATTTTTGATTGAAATTTTTCGCTTGATTAATTTTCATTTGAAGTTCGGAACGTTTCTTTTATTAGGATTCGGTTCCATTTAACTCGTAAATTGAGAGCATTCGCAGTGTTATTTTTAATTACGAAAATTTTAACGAAACTAATTTAGAGTTAAACTTAATTTAAGTCAACTAGCTTTAAATTACGTGCAGTTTCGTTATATTTTAAACTTTTTAGGTATATTTTTCTCATTTTCTACTGCGTATTTTAAATCAGTTAAGTAGAGAGGTTGTCTTCTTTTGAAATCTTGTGGTTTATGCAAATTAGAAAGTGAAAGTTGTGAAAAGGCGTGAAATTCTAACTGAAATCGGATCCTGCTTATCTCTTTCCATTTCCTTTGACAACTCGCACGCGTTTTCTTTTCATTTTCAAAAAAAAAAAAAAAACTTGAAACTTCCGTCAACGACAAGAAAATGCTGTTGAATTCGAACAGGAGGGGAAAAGAAAAGACTTCAAAATTCTATTTTCTCTTTTTACAAAACGACAAGAGCCTTCTTCGACTAGATCTGATTGAATCTTCAATCTCTTCAAATTGAAACCAACTCAATGACAATCAAAATGTTCTACCCCCTAGTCAAATTCAAACTTTTCCTATTCATTTTAAAATTCAAAGAAAACGCTGCTGTAGTCTTTTTTTTTAAACGTAAGTTTTCGCTAGAGAAACATCAACATTCTCTACTTTAACTTAAAAAAAAAACCTGTAATGCCAATTTTCCACTTATTTGCTGATAAGACACGCGTCTCTCTACGCAAGTTGAGCTCTTTCCGACTTTCACTTTGTTAAGTGCAAAATAGTAAGTGAAAGTGCAGGGAAAGTACTGAATATTCACTACTATTCTATGCATAAAGAAGTTTGTTTTCTTTTCTTTACCTTTGGAATTTGCCGGGTGTGGAAATACGCTCCGGGAAAAAAATCGGTTCGGAGTAAACTCGACTTCAATTGAATGCAAGTTCGAATGAGACAGTAGTCCTTTCCTTATGCAAATTTTCCTTTCACTGTCAAATCTCTAGGGAAGCATTTCCTTTCCCTTTTCAATCACATTCAATTCTATTGAATTTCCCGCACATTCAATCAGATTCACTTGATTAATTTGTATTTTCAATCTTATGCACACACAAGACACACAGTTTGTAAAAGTTCTCATACTTCAAACTTTTTACTGCAATCCAAATGATCGTCAGTGGACCAATAAACTCAAAGAAAATGTTTCATACCACAGACTTTAGGTTGATTACTTTTTTAATAAAAGTGACGATTTAAAACAATTCCTCAGAAAGAGGCAAGTAGTTTACTAACTATTTTAAATAAAGTAAAATGTAAACGTTTAATTATTTTAGCTTAGCCGTAAAATCTGAGCGAAGTTAGTTGACGCAAATGGGAAGTGCGGTACTTACACGGAAATGACTCCTGCAGTGCATGATGCACTGATTTATTTATCAAGCTGTTTAAGCACACAAGTGCCATCGCGTCGTCAAATTGTGAATACTAGTTTCTAAACTAGCTGTAAAAATGATGCCACGAAATCTAAGATTCTATTTCGTTTGGGATTTGAGGAACTGTAGGCAGAAGTAGCAGGAGGTGTGTCCTTAAGAAGATGGGGCGGATTGAGTTTACTCGATAATTGCCAGTAACTGAAATTTAGGAACAAAATTATTAACTACTACACTGCATTTTAACTTAAAAAATATTTTTTTGAAAGAATTAAAGAAAATGGCTTTACCATTTTTGTCCGTTTATAGAAAAAATGGCTGACCCCATTCATTTGAACTCCAGCAAACCCGGTCGTTATAGAAAAAAGTTGACTCCCGTTTCGAATTACTGCTGGAGTTTTTTGATGTGATCTATAGCCTTCAAAATATTACCGGAAGTGCCCTTCGAAAGTCATTGGATGATGATGGGGCAGTGGGAGTAGGTGGAGTTGCAGTAGGATGATGAGGAATTGGACCATAAGGATTCTGTCCAGTTCCTGGAAGTGGTGGGTGACTATACTGGGCCATGTGTGCCAAACTGGAACCATGGCCACCAGATAATCCACCGACTGTATTTAACTGAGAATAGTAACTGGCCAGAGAAGAGAAGTGAGGTGGAAAACCACCAGCAGAGGTGACCACCATGGAGGAAGGAGTTCCACCTGGTCCCACCAGAAGTCCATGTTCCTCTGGTGTCCCACGATGACTCAACGCTTGTCCTTTTGACGTCCCACTCATCGGCAACTCTGGAG
>JABASK010001074.1:0-10749 GCA_019776465.1 Rambutanura hunanensis
CACAATTTTGAAGGATTCCAACGACACTTTCTTAGCAAAATCTCTTGAAACTTGCAATCGAACAAAAGTCGTTGAGCAAAACGAAACTCAATTGAAATCTAGAATTGATCAATTGGAATCAACTATAAAAAACGAACTCAAAGCAAAGTCCGATTTAATTGCTGCTATAACTCAAGAAAAAACCAAATCTTTAGCACTCGATCAGGCACTACAATTATTGGACAAGAAATGTGCTGGATTAGAATCCCAGCTCGAGTGTACAGTAGAAGAACTCGACAAATTGAAGAATACCCCGACCCAAGTGACTTCTCCACTTGAAGTGATCCTCCAGAAAGACGTGGTCATAAACCCGTGTGACACCTGTCCTACAAGAAACCTTGAGAATGTCGAGTTGAAAGAAAAGGTGGGACAGTTGAAGTCTGAAATGTCAAAGGTCAAAGAACTTCTCAAAACGCAAGTTGGCATTAACAAGGAGTACAAAGAAGAGGTGTTCTGCAATAAAACGAACCAAAAATCAATATTTCTCAAAGATTTTTTTATTATATTTTATTTTTATTTATTTTCATTATAAATTTTTAATTTCAGATTGAAGCTTTGACTGTCCAGTTGACCAATGCCGAAACTCTACACGAAAAAGAGCGACGAGAACTCATGTATATTTTTAGTGATAAAACACACAAGATGACCGAGCTGGAGCAAAGTTTAGAAACTTTGAGGCAAAGGTTACCTTTAATTTTACAACAAACGTCGAGTTCAAACCAATTCCCTTCATCCTTTGGTGGATTACGAAAGTTCAAAAGAAAATATAGAAATTGATGAGAAATTCGAAGAGATTGAAAAACCAAGTGTTCTACAAGTTCCAGAACCTCATTCGATTCCTATTGACATAGAATCAACTGTGACTCAAGAGATTCAGGATGACTCACCAAAACTAAAAATTCACATCCAGCAGTTTGTTCCGGTCAATCAGGACATTCTAGGTAGACTCTTCGTAACGTGGGAACACGAAACCATTCCTCGACAATATTCGTCCATTGTGTCTGACGGAGTTTTTGAATCCGAGTCAGTACACCTAATTGACGAAACTTTTATACCAGTAAGTTCTTAAAGATTATGAGAAATCGAAGTAGTAATTAAAAAAATTTCAAACACAAAAAGTAATCCATGTGATCAATTTTAGATCTCACTTGTCGTTCAACTGCATCACGCCGTGGGAAATTCAGATTCGTGTTTAATCGCTGTCGGGAAAATGAGTCCTGGAGAGACAAAACTCGCAGCTATGAAAAGCATAGAAAACAATGAAGAAATCGGAACACTTTTTTACAGCTACACTCTGCAAAACTACAACCCGATAGAACGCGATCCCGAACCCGAACCGAATAATAATGAAGAGAATGCCGCTGGACTTCCAGAAACACACCAGTTAGTACCAGTAGCACCGGTTCCAATTCCACGAAAGTTCAAAATAACAACAGGTCTAGCAGTTGCGGAGGAGCACAAAGTTATGACGGAAGTTCGGATCCCGGAACAACGGACAGAGTCCAGCTCCGAATCCTTAATCAGCACTAAACGAAAGTCCATCTTAAGACGGGTACCCATTTCGAATTTTCCACGAACAAACAAACGACGTGTGAGAGTTAGTGACAAAATTGAAGAGCGAAAGTTTGACTCTGTCGAGTCGGAAGATGAACAAGTTTCAGAAAGTTTGGAATCGGAACTTGGACAAGTTCCAGAAGACAACTCTCGTAGCGTTGGACAAGTCCTGGTCCAGAAAATAGATTCAAATAGTATAGGTCAAGTTCGTGTGACTAAAATGGGTGGGATAGAATCTGACGTTTCTTGGAAACGCCGGTCTAGACGAATTTCTAAGCAGACTGCTACCGACGAATCGGACGAAGTCTCATCCTCTCTTTCGGTGGGAAGTGAAGGCGAAACTAGCAAAAATATATCCGATATAGAAACCATTTCAGAGAAACCCGGTTCGGTGGAGTCCGTTGGTGAAGTGACGGTAGAAATTTTTTACGCAAGGTTCACTGCTCATACCCGACTCCTGAGTAACCCCCAGGTCAAGAAATTTTTTATCGAATACCATTTCCTCAACTATCCACCTGAAGAATTGGAAACTGACACATCGCACCTCAAAGTACCAATAGGGCGGAAGGCTCAGTTTAATTTCAGGAAGACTTTCTCTATTGATACGAAGGAAAAGCGAAGTCTTCTCAGGGACATGGTTGTGACAAACAAAAGTTTACAATTTACTCTAGTGACAGAACCCAGTGACAATGATACGATTGATTGTGAAGACATTGGGTTAGTCCTCATCTAATTCTTAACCTAATGTTAATCTGAACTTGTTTTAGCTTAACTTCTATTTTATCGTATTTGGTACCAATACTTTGTTTTTACTCGCAGGTACGCCTACGTTTCTTTGGCTGACATTTTAAACTCTGGAAACGATATTACACGAAAAGAAATTCCACTATTTGATGCTGAAAATTTACAAAATGAAATTGGAGCCCTGTCTGTTTCTGTGTTGGCGTTCGCAGCGCTAAATGCTCTTTAATTTGAACGTTTTTGTGATAATTTTAAGTGTGAATTGAATCTGGATGAAGCCTATATAATTTACCATAAGTACTTATAAAAGCCGTGTTTTTATTAAAATGCTACACCCTCCTTGTCTTTTGTCAATATTTTCCTNAAATGAAATTGGAGCCCTGTCTGTTTCTGTGTTGGCGTTCGCAGCGCTAAATGCTCTTTAATTTGAACGTTTTTGTGATAATTTTAAGTGTGAATTGAATCTGGATGAAGCCTATATAATTTACCATAAGTACTTATAAAAGCCGTGTTTTTATTAAAATGCTACACCCTCCTTGTCTTTTGTCAATATTTTCCTTTGCAATACGACCGAAAGTTTTGACAAATTGATTTCGTTTTACTTTATGTCAAGTTTATCCAAAGTTTGTTTGTAGTTCGATTAAAATAACCCTGATTTGTTTAACTAAGTATGGACCAAATTCAAGTGCATTACTAGACTACTACCAAGTAGGAGTTAGTTCAGATTAAAATAAACTATTAGTACTTGACAGTCATAATGTCAACCGCAGCAACTACCGAAGCAGCCGTGGACACCGGGCATCTTGTTACCGACACTCGTCAAGTCGCCTGGATTCTGTAAAAAAAATTATATTCCTTCTATTTTCTTTTTTTTAAAAAAACATTTTTTTTTAAAAAAATGTTCTAGGACTTTAGGGATGTACACAACCATTGGAATTTTGATTTTTGTCGGAATTTTTCTCGCCTGCATTTCTCTTCCCCTTTGTAGTACCAAAGTAAGACGGAAGCAACGGTCTCAGCGGTCAACTTACAACGGCAGTGAGGCTAATTGACATTGATTCGACATATTTAAATTTTATTGAGTTTGTACTTTCACAGGTTACACAAATCCCCCATTCTGTTCGTGTACTGGCATTGCTCTTCCAGATTTCGGAAGTGGACCAACAAGTAGTAGTACAGCAGCTGCAGGAGCCAACAGTCGAAAGTAGTATTTAAACCGCGTCACCATATCAGTGCTGAAATTATTGTTTTTTTAGGAATCTCCTAACAAACTTGACAAATTTTACAGTAGAATTCTTGTAACAATTTTTTCAAGCTTAACCCGCCGCTGCGTTGACATTTTTTTTTCTTATCTGGGAACCTTGAACGTTAGACTTCAACGTAGTTGAAATTGTTTACATAGCTGTAAGTTAATTGGTAATGTTCACGTTATATTTCATGTTTTTACTTTATTCTTTGTTTTCATACTTACTACACTTGTTTATTTAAAGACCCGAACTCAGCCTAAAATTATGTTTTTTTTCCTTCTAATAATTTCCAAAGAAAATGGGAATTTCCCACGTGGCTTATGGGGTCTTCCTCTTGACCCAAATGATATTTGCGACAGACTTTCCGGAATCTGGGTCAGATTCAGACACGGGTGAAGAGGACAACGAGCAAATACAGGATCATCTATCCGTCGACGATACTGCTGGCTACTCCTGTATTACTCTCGATCCTTGTAAATGTCGCTCACAAACACGTCAGTGGGAAGTATTTACTAAAGCGACAAAACCAGGGCATCGTGAAAAGTGTTACTTGGCTGATTATAGTGACTGTCGTGTTGTCGCTTTTACCGAAGATCGCTATTTACCAGAATGGTGTGTTAGCGGGTTTTGTCGCTTACCACCACCCGAGTCACGACGTCGTAAACCAATTTGTTGGCCATCATCAGTAGCCTTACCGAATCTATCTATTATACAAATCTTTCTAATTACTTTTATTCATATTCTACGTCATCTATGAGAAATTTCCCAGGTCGGCATTGCCCTAATTAATGAAGGACAATAAAGCGCAACAATTTGAAATTTGGTAGAAATTGAATCACACAGAAGGAAGACGTCAAGTATGCGGAATTGACTTTTTGGAGGATTATAACCTAGATGAGAAAGCCTTAGGGCTTTTAATGAGGACAAGGAAATCTGAAGATTTCATCTTTCCTCAAGATGATTTGCGTGGCCTGAGGTGATTATAATGTAGACGAATAGTTTGGGGTTTCAATGCATTTTTGCAAAGCTTATAATTTCATCCGTTGTTAGGAATAATTTGTATTGGCTTTGGCACTCATTTTTTCAGTGTCATTTTCCAACTCTGTGCGTTAAGTTTAAAAATGTGGTTCTCCTTAGCATATGCCAAAATACGATTATTTTTCCTATTGTTGAGAGAAGTATTAACTTACACCTGGTCAAAGTTCAAGTACAAAGGACGAATGAAAATAGAGGATGAACGGGACATTACCGGAGCAGTTGTCATTAGTCACCGGGGCAAATAGTGGAATTGGAAAATCTGTCGCTTACGAATTTGCAAAAAGGCGAGCTCGGGTAGTAATGGCATGCAGGTAAAATTTAACCCTAAAAATTTGTAATTTTAGTGGTTGACAACAATTAAAGAATTTTTTTTTTAATTTGAAGAGATTTAGTGGCAGGAAAAAATGCCATTGAGGAACATCGCAAGAGAGCAATAGATGAAGGAATTAGGTTTCCCTTAGAATTGGTAAGAAATTTATTATATTCTGTGCTAAAAGTTACGCGTAATTTTTAACATCCTGTTTTATCGATGACAAATTTAGGTTCTATTACATTTGGATCTAATAGATTTTGGATCTGTTCGAAAATTTTGTGCCGAAGTGATTTCCCTATTTGACAAGGTAGACATATTGGTAAATAATGCTGGAGTTTTTGACACAAGTGGAAAATTGAAACGGACAAAAAACTGGACTGGAAGAACATATCGTAGTCAACTACTTGTCTCAATTCCTACTCACTAACTTACTATTCGACATAATGAAGGGCAACGGAACCAGTTCGCCGAGCCGGTAACCTTGAGACAAATCTTTTGCGCAAATAAAAATTTAATACATTACATCATTATTTTGTTGCATAGAATAATTGATGTCTCCTCGTCCCTCTTGTGGTTTGGAATCCTCGCAGATGACAACAATATAATGTTGGAAAATCAACCGCGGACGACAGGGAATTTGCAATGCCCTACCCTATGGACTTTCCAAATTTTACATTTCGATGTTTTCTAAAGAAATGAGTCGAAGAATCCCTGAGAAACATACCCTATTCTATTCGATGTGGTAATTTGACGACGAGTCAATTTTTGGCAATTGTATGGTTCATCCACAGAAAAGTATTTTTTTTTCAGTCCTGGTTACGTGGACACGGGCATGTTCCGTTCATTCAACCGAATTCGGAGACGAGTTGCCCAAATTATGATTGCACTCGTCGGTGTAACGCCATCAGTTGTAAGTTTTATGTGACGAGATCATAATATTTTTTAACAAATCATTCTTGTTACGCATATCCTGTATGTGTTAGGGTTGCGATACCATTTTGTTCCTGGCTTTATCCAAAGTTCCACCCAAGAGCGGTTTGTTCTTCAGGTTTGACATTGTGCACAAGGCAATCGAGAAACATCTTGAAGCAAATCATGCGTTTGGCCTCAAATTGATAAAAAGAAGTGCAGAAGTATTGGGCATTTCAAATTATCCAAAGCCTGACACCTACAAGGTCAACATTTGATTATTGAAATTTAGAAGAAAAAAATGTGTCATTACTCGGAAGTCTCATTTAAGTTAAGATGTTTTGCACGCAATCATTTTAAGGATCATGGGAACCTTTAAATCTTACTTTTTTCATAATTTGTGTAAAATCTACAACGTGAACAGAATGTTTATACTAATATAACTGTATGTTGTAAATTACTACTGATGGGATAACTTTAGAGGTGCGTACTCGACCCTGTTTTTATCGCAGGAATCCCGTCAGGGAGGGCCGAGGGACTCGACTTTTAGACAAGCAAAAACACGCAATGCGACGCACGGGTTAACCCTTTACAAATTGTAATAAGATAAGTTATTTCAAAGAATTTAGGATGAATTTCGTGAGGCACTAATTACTTCAGTATAATGCCGCCGCAACTTACTTTCTCCACAATAATGGCATCCCGAATTCAATTGTTGCTAATGAATAAATGATATGTGTCTTGTGGGAAATAAAATTTGTATAAACTCCGACCTACAAAAAACTAAACCGGCACTTTTTTCTCAAGAGGCTTCTGCAAAGACATCAAGGGAGAAAATCTCGAGATTAGTTCCACTTCGACCGAGGAAGCGAGCAGGTTGCCTCAATAAAACAATGGAAATAAAACGACAGCCGCCATTTTGGTTTGTTACTGCTACTCCAACTACGGTACCTTTTCAAGCGATTTCAGCGAATGGCCTTTGGACCACCGAAGTTTAATGAAGTTGAAGTCAGTGGGAAGGTGGTCGTTATCACAGGAGCAAATGCAGGTCTAGGAAGAGCCACAACTTTTGAAATGGCCCGTCGTGGAGCCAAAGTGATCATGGGTATTTTGTATAGAAATTCCTAAAAAAACGCTTTCTTTTTAAAGTTTAGTTTTTTTAAGCTTGCAGAAACTTGGATGCGGCTAAAAGAGTCGCAGAAACAATCAAGCGTTCCACAAAGAACCAATATGTGGTAAAACATTTTAGAAAACTTCTTGAAAACCACAGTAACTCAAATTAATTTTGTATTCTCTTTGTTCAGGTTCCAATGGAACTTGACCTTCTTAAATTTGATTCAATCCGTACGTTTTCCATTGCACTCGGATCCAAATTTCCAACAGTCGACATACTTATCAACAATGCTGGCATTTTTAATACGAGTGAAATCGTTGAAAGAACTGAATCCGGTATAGAAAAGCAATTTGCTGTAAATCACTTGGGACATTTTTTGCTGACCAATTTGCTCATTCCGAGCCTTCAGCGGGCAACAGGGAGCCGGTAACGTACAATAATCTAGATGCATGAAACATCAACGTAAGAATACGAATTCAGTATTGGCAAAAATTTGTAATTTGCATTGCAGCGTTGTTACAATTGGTTCCACTGCGGACTTTATAGAAGAACTGGAGCTTAACGACTTGAATTTTCAGCGACAACCTTTACGTTCAGGATAACGGATTCTTTCTGGGCAGAATCTTTGGAAAGGCCTACTCTGCTTCTAAATTTGCCAACAGTTTGTTCTCTGCAGAATTGGCTGATCGCTTGAAATCTCGTGGAGTTAACACTTATGCACTCTGTCCAGTAAGCTAAGTTACTAAAACCATCACTTCCAGTGTCCAATTTTAAACTTACTCCTTATTTTCAAGGGAATGGTGGGCGGAACGCGTTTATTCAAATACGACACTGCTATTGACAGAATCATCAACCGAATTGTTATCAAGCTAATTGGCTTAAGCCCAAAGGAGGTTAGTTCATCCTTAACGCTATGAATTTGTAACCCGGGATTCGCAAATTGGCAACTGCGTTTCCTTCGTAACTTTTTATTTAAATTCCGTTTCGTTTTATCAAAATTTTCCAGGGCGTTGAAACCATATTGTACTGTTCTCTTGCCAAAGAATGTGAACACGAAACTGGACTTTATTACCAGTTCTGTCAATCGCATCCGTATCAAAATTATCGAATTGCACACAATCGTGAATTGGGTAAAAAGCTTTGGGAAGAAAGTGATCGGTTGGTTGGGATAGAGCAAAGAAAGACTATAAATCATAAATAGACAGAGTGCTATAACTAGGCCAGTTACTACCAAGTAAAATAAACTAACCAAAGATATTTTATACCTAATTCAGGTATCTAATAATGCCAAAATCGAATTCATGTTTTCGAAATAAACATCAGCCATTTCCTCCATTCTCTTCACACATTCACTTTCTTCTTGTCTACAATAATTCTGTGACGTAATACCAAATTCAGCACCTGAAATTTTAATGAAGAATTAAAATTTCCACTAACTGTTTCGTTATTTTAATTTTTTTTTTCATTAAAATCATTCAAAAGTCTCGTAATTTTCAAGTTAGAAGTGGCGTGCTGGGGAAAGTGAGGTTCATGAATAATTTCAATTCCAAGTCCAACTGCTACCGTCGCGTCGTCGTCGTCACCGAAGTTTATCTAGGCCCCCTCGCATCCCAACCGCTCAGCTTTTCGTGCCGGGGGCTTCTCGACGAAAACCCACTTCATTTCCAAATCCAATGAATAAAAAAGTCTTCACTTTCAAAGCTTCCGAACGTGGTAACCCACTGAAACTCCAAAGTAAAGGCACAGAAAAGTTTTTTTCTTTGAGGTACTCTCCTGCAAGAGTGTTAAGTGGAGGGCGAGAGGGGAAAAATGAAGGGGAGACAGTGGGGGACAGACCAGACCCCCACTTAACCACTTCCAAAATTTCCCCTCTTCCAAGACGCATATCCAGTAAATGTTGACGAGCCGAGAATACCACCGTTCCCCCTCTTTTTCACATCCATGTAATAGCAGACATTCAAGGACTTTGGTAAAATTTGGTCACCAGCCGTTCGTCCTCTGCCTTAACGGCCATCATTTTACAATTCACTTAACAATTTATCAAGTAACACGTTCAGTATTAGAATTTAAAATTAGTGTGGAAAAGTTGACGTATACCGGGTGAAAGCAGTACGACCAGCTGGAGAATAGAGAAATTGTCATTTACAGTCATACGTGGTAATATAGGTAAAAAAAACTTTGTGGCTACATTTTTTTTTAATTTTTTTAAAAAAACAGCTAATTTTTTTTGAATACGTGGGTGGGCGGATGCAAAATAGGGCAGGGCATAATAGACACTCCGCTGCTTACGATTACGAATAAAACGTACAAGGAGATGCAGATGGCGAAATGGGCTGATTTGAAAATGCGCAAGAGCGGGATTTGACTTTAGACAAAGTTTATCTTTGATAATTGTTTTCTAGGTCAAAAGATATAAAAATGGCAAGACGTCAAGGTCAAGATGAAATACTCGATTTGATCTGTGAGGAAAGTGAAGCCACAACACTGCGGCTCACCTGTCAGGACCTTCTATCCCGAAATCAATTTGAGAAATGGCAAGACGTCAAGGTCAAGATGAAATACTCGATTTGATCTGTGAGGAAAGTGAAGCCACAACACTGCGGCTCACCTGTCAGGACCTTCTATCCCGAAATCAATTTGTAGACGTCACTTTATCATGCGTCGATGGGCAGATACAAGCGCATCGGGTAAAATACTATACAAATTATCCAACAATGTTACGTGTGAATTTGAGATGAACGTGTGGTGATTAAAAATAATAGCGTCTTTTATGTTGTCGCAGCTTGTCCTCTGTGCCGTAAGTGGGTACCTGTACGAACTATTCACCGCCAATCCCACCATGAACCCGTGTACTCACCCAATGATCATTTTGAGAGATTGTAAAGTATCGGAAGTAGAATCTGCGCTTCAATACGTGTATGGCGGGAGAACACGAGTGGAGTCGAGTAAGTTAGGGGCACTTCTCAATGTTGCCAGAGAACTTGGATGTGAATCGCTGGAAGGCGCGATTAATCGAGCACTTCAGTCAACGCAACCATCTGACGCGTCTGCCTCATTACCAGACCGTTCCTGTGGGTCACCTACCGCGAAAGCGGGTGACAGTAAAATCACGTCACTTTTGTCTCAAATTACCAAAGCCATAAAAATCAAAACGGAACCAGACCTCGATAATGGAACAAAGAGACACTCGTCAAGGTCACGGTCACAGTCTCCGAGTTCAAGTAGAGGAGCAGTTCCTCCAATGCCAAAACTTTTACGCATGACCCCATCACCCGCAGCGTCCACATCAAGCCGGCCAGGCCAAGCGTCACCTCCAGTTCTGATGCGTTTGTCGTCATCGCAATCACGCCCCGGAAGCGAGTTGCAGTTGCAGCACGACAAGGCTGAGAGTTTTGAGTACACGAATGAAAATTTGGATATGATGTTGTTTGGGGATGACGACGAAGGTGGGAATGACCTGGACCAATCCGAAGAGAATCCATGCCCCGTTGTTCAAATCAAAACAGAACCGGTGGAGGTTAATGATAAACTCTCCTCCTGTCCTTGGTGTAATCAGCTGTTCGGTGGTCCATTAGAATTACAACGACATATCAAATCACTTCATACCAACACGAGTAGCCATAAACCTTACGCTTGTCCGTACTGTTCCGTAAGTTCCATTTACGTTCAAGTTTTATGCAACGTTAGACCATGAAAACTAATTCATGTGAATTGTGATTTGATTCTTACAGCACGAATTTGCCAGATCTGCTCACTTGAAACGCCATATACGGTATGAAATCTAGAAAAAGTAG
>JABASK010001075.1:0-10745 GCA_019776465.1 Rambutanura hunanensis
AAAAATGGCCAATTTACTGGAAAATATGCGAAATTTTTGCAGATTGCTGATTTCGGTTTGAGTAACGTCTTTGGTGATCAATTATTAAAAACGTTTTGTGGAAGTCCACTCTACGCTTCGCCTGAAATTGTCCGAGGTATTCCATACCTCGGGCCTGAAGTCGACTGTTGGTTAGTTTTTTAAAAAATATCATTAATTTTTTTTACATCAAATTTTTTTTAACTCCACGGAATCTAACCTTAATATGTTAAGGTCACTTGGTGTTTTGCTCTACACTTTGGTATATGGGTCAATGCCATTTGACGGAACACATTTTAAAAAGTTGGTGAAGCAAATTACATCAGGATCATTCTATGAGCCAACTTTTAAATCCGGAGCTGCTGAACTTATCAAGGCTCTTCTAACGGTAGATAGTAAGCGTCGACTTAATGTACAGCAAGTCGTATCACATCCTTGGCTAGAATCAACAGAATGTCAATCCATTTCGGAAGAATACTGTAATGTTGCTCCGGTCAAGGCTGAATTTCTTGTAGGAATTAATAAGAGTGATACATTGGACGAAGTTAGTGAAATTTCGTCAACGTCAATAGAAGAGAATGAATCTGCGCAACAAAAAACAAAACCGAAGCCACCACGGAAGTCGATCAAACCTGAATCTAACCAGGATAAAGGTCAAACACCTGTGATTGATACTACTGAAGTTAAACCCTCCGATACCAAGAGTACGAAACCAAAGTCGTAACGATAAAGTAAAGACTGATGAATTGAAAATTGGTGAAAAGGAAACAATTACAGTGAAAAATGAATTAGTGTTACCAGAAAAAGCACCAAAACCTCCCGATTCAACGAAGCTCGACGTTATATCAACAGATGCTAGAGCCAAATCTCCCGAATCCAAACCGAACGAACGCGGTAAAACTCCCGAAGCTAAACCAAAAGACCGTACGAAGAGTCCCGAGACGAAACCAAAAGATCAGTCCAAAACCCCTGATTCCAAATCGAAAGATCGAGCCATATCACCCGATCCTACAAAAGCACCTGAATCGAAACACAAAGTTTCCGCCATTACGAAAAAGGAAACTGCTCCAAAAAATAGTAATCTTGAAAAAGATCTACGGACGCCAGCAGCAGAACTAAAAACCGAACCGCCGAAATCTGTTAAGACTGAAGAAAAATTGAAACTGGCCAAAACCGAAACAAAACTACCCGCTACGGATACGACTATGGTTGAGACGAAGAGTCAGACGAAACCGAAATTAGAAGAAAAACCCAACGAACAAAATAAATTGGCCAATTCGCAAAAACCAGAATCCTTGAAAATAAAAATTGAAACGAAACGGAAATCCCCGGTAAAAGAATCTACGGTTTCGGAAACTCCGAAGACGTCACTCGAACCGCTAAGCACACCAAATGTTCAAACAGAACCTGCAGTGATATTACGAAATCAACGAAGTACCTCTACCCCAACGTCAGAAGAAGCGTCGTCTCCAACTACTCCAGTTCCATTCAGGTCAACTGAACAAAGAAATTCAAAAACGAAAACGTCCGAATTAATTCAAAATTTTACCGAACCTGTAAAAACCGACACGAAGAAACCAGCGTCTAAACTGAACGATATTAAGAAAAAGTTTGAGTCAGGACCAAGCCCCAAACCGGACGAAACTGGAATTGGTACAATTTTGAAACGACGCAAAAGTATAATTGAGTCGGACGAACCTGAAGGACAAGAATTTACCGTCATTAGCCCTGCCAAAAGTGGTGACCAGGCGCAAGTGCAAGAACCATTGACGTCTACCAAACCTCCACCCTCAACGAAACCAGGTTCTAGAATTCTGAATTTGGTCATCGAGCGGGAAAGTGACGCTGCCCTGCCGACGCACGACACAAAATACGACATGACACCACCTAGTACCCGTCCAGGATTGAAATTGATCATGCCCAAGCCTACCCCGGTATCTGCGTCGCCACCACTTACGAAACAAGCAGCTGCAAAGAAAATCGGGTCACTCATTAGCAAAGTAAAATCGAATGAAAGCATGGGATCACGAGAGCGCGTTATTCCAATACAATTTGAAGATGAACTCAACAGCCCTGCGTCACGTTCTAGTGGAACTTCCGGGCCACCATCCAGAACTGGATCCATCTCTATCTCAATTTTATCAGGTGATGGCAATTCGCCAAGGAATGATTCTCGTGCTTACGTTTCAATGGGAAGTCCCGCTTCTACACTTTCAAGTCCGAGCTATTCCCGGCACAATTCATTTGGAAATGGAATTCAGCACCAGGCAACTGGTGGATGCCAAATTATGAAATCAAAACGGGAATTTATTATTCCGATAACAATCGAAGAACGGGATGGTGGTGACCCAACTTCGAATACTGACCTAGTAACTAGACGAAACAGTTCAACCGCCACAGCGAGCTCGTCAGGTGCAAGTTCGAGTAGCCGGGTATATAGCAACAGGTAAGTTGAGATGTCGCTAGTCGCCACTGTTGTTTTTGTAATTGTCGATGTTGAATTTAGGCGCCACACTTCTTCCAATCTGTCACTACTCTCCCCCGATTCTACGGATTTGGAAGATGACTTCTTTGATGACGATGATTTTCTGTCATCTGATGCCCTGTTCAGCTCGCTCCTACAGCGCGTGCGCGGATTGCGCTTGAGTGATCGAATTTTCGATAACGACAAGAACTCGAGGAGAAACGGCAGGTAATTGTTTAAATTTGAAAAAAAAAACTTTAAATTACTATTTCATGGTTACCTACAATTTTTTTGTCGTTTTTTTTAAAAATTAGATGGAGTAATATGGATTTTAAGCGAAATTAACGGAAGAGCAAACAAAAACCTTACGAACTAATTTCTTTCAATTCAATTCGAACCTGTCGTTTTTACAAATTACTCGTTTTTCGTTTTGTCTTTTTTTCTAAAATCTGGAAATTAAAGAAAGTGAAAATGAGAGCAAAACTTCTGTTTGCCAAAGCGAAATTTCATTTTCGGAAAGAAAATATTTTTATGTTCAAATTTCATTCGAACGTCCAATCTCCAAGTAAGAAATATGTAGAATCTGTTGAAATGCGATGCTGCTTTCAGGTAATACATCCATTTTAAAGAAAAAAAAATTGTTTATTTTTAACATGCAAGTCCTTGACAGGTTGATTCAGAAAAAAGAATTTGTCAGCAAAAAGACAAAAGAATAATATGCTATATAAAGTATAACAATCAAATCGAAAAGTCAGTTACTAAGAAATAGACTTTAAATGTAAAAAGAAAGTAGAAAAAAGGAAGTATTATATTTAAAAGAAGTAAAAAGATACCGAGAGAAAGCGTACAAGATGGAAGGAAAAAGAAAGACTTTGTTTTGTTAGTAACCATTTAAAAATAGGAACGCCAAACATCTTTGCGAAAATAGAACAATTATTTAGAAATCTGAAAACTTTAACAAATTTACGTGACCTTGCACTGACCTAGTCGAAGCGAAAAACTTAAGCGGTGTACATCTTGTATATGCGGCGAGCTTGAACAGGATCTTGAACAGGATCTACACACTTTTTGTACCGAGCACTAACAGGATCAGCACTTCTTTTATATACCACGCGAGCTTGAACAGGTTCAGGTTCGGGATTTCTCTTATAGACAACGCGAGCTTGAACAGGTTCCGGTTCGGGATTTCTCTTATATACAACCCGAGCTTGAACGGGTTCTGGTTCCGGATTTCTCTTGTATACGACTCGAGCTTGAACAGGTTCAGGTTCTGGATTTCTTTTATACACGACTCGAGCTTGAACAGGTTCAGGTTCTGGATTTCTTTTATACACAACTCGAGCTTGAACAGGTTCAGGATCAGCACTTCTCTTATAGACGACTCGAGCTTGAACAGGTTCGGGTTCCGGATTTCTCTTATACACGACTCGAGCTTGAACAGGTTCAGGTTCGGGATTTCTCTTGTAAACGACTCGAGCTTGAACAGGTTCGGGTTCGGGATTTCTCTTGTATACGACTCGAGCTTGAACAGGTTCGGGCTCGGGATTTCTCTTATAGACGACGCGAGCTTGAACAGGTTCAGGTTCTGGTACCGGGCCTGCACTCCTCTTGTACACTACTCGTGCTTGAACAGGCTCTGGTTTGGGATTTCTCTTGTATACGACCCGAGCTTGAACAGGTTCGGGCTCGGGATTTCTCTTATAGACGACGCGAGCTTGAACAGGTTCAGGTTCTGGTACCGGGCTTGCACTCCTCTTGTACACTACTCTTGCTTGAACAGGTTCGGGCTCGGGATTTCTCTTGTATACGACTCGAGCTTGAACAGGTTCGGGTTCGGGATTTCTCTTGTAGACGACGCGAGCTTGAACAGGTTCAGGTTCTGGTACCGGGCCTGCACTCCTCTTGTACACTACTCGTGCTTGAACAGGTTCAGGTGCGGGGTTTCTCTTGTAAACGACTCGTGCTTGAACAGGTTCAGGTTCAGGTTCGGGGTTTCTCTTGTAAACGACTCGTGCTTGAACAGGTTCAGGNGGTTTCTCTTGTAAACGACTCGTGCTTGAACAGGTTCAGGTTCGGGGTTTCTCTTGTAAACGACTCGAGCTTGAACCGGTTCTGGAATTCTTCTATGACGTTCACGAGGTTCAGGATAATCGATTTCTTGACACCGGTATCCTCCTTCGTCCGAATCGCTTATGCAAATTCCATTACCGCTACATTCTCTGAATTCTAATCTTTCAGTTTCATCGCCGTCTTCTATTCTTGAATTGAAATAGTCTACTTCTTCCTCCGTCAAACATGATGCCCCGATTTTTATAGTTCCGTCTTGCTATTTAAAAAAAAATGAATTAGTTCAACCGTCAATTCGAATTTAAATTTTTTTTAAATTTTAGTTGGTTCTACTTTTCACTTTAAATTAGGCCAAAAAATTCACATAGTTAATTTTCAATTAAAATTTAAAAAAAGAATTTTCATATTAAAATATTTAAAATTCTAAACTAAAATTTGGTGTCAAAATTTTTTCAAACCTCTAGGTCAGACTCTGGATATTGCAATGACACTGGCGGCGACGCAGGCCAAAAATACAAGCGTAGTACGCAAATGCATGTTTTTACTACATGCACACAGAACAAAAACTTTATAACAAAATGATAAAAAGTTTGGAAACGATGGACTTAAGTAGGGAAAATATTTTAGAAGTTTTTACCACAAAAGAACTTGGTAAGGAATGGGATGTGGTCAATTAGACAATTGAAAAGAAAAGCAATTTAAAAAAAATTACTTTGAGATCAAAATAAATTTTTAGATAGATTCCTATTGTAGGGAAATTTTTTGTTGAATGATAAAAGTTAGGGTTTGCAATATTTACCAAAAACTTAACCGCATATTAATTTTATAAGAAAACTGTTAAGAATTTAAGTTTTAATTAAGACTGCAAATTGTGGGTAACCACTCATGATTGAATGAGCTCATTAGTGTCGATTACTTAACTTAACTTTAAATATTATAGACAGATGCGGAGATGAGGTGATTTTGGGCACGAGCGGTCAGACAAGTTTACCGCTGTCGCCGCAGGCGCTATATATTTTTTTTTGCAAAGGTGGTTACGGGATTGGCGTCAAAGACGCACGTTGATAACTTGCTAATTGATATTATTAACTTTTTAATTATGTCACCCACCACTTTAACTTTTAAAGTGATTAGTACTAACTTATGCTTAATTTCGACCATAATCCAATTGGACTTCACCATTTTGTAATATCAATTAATTTGTAGCCCCTTATTAATGACCTAATATCGAAAACTCTGGCTGCATTACACATTGTTTTGTCCCATTTTTATTTTCGTCTAGAATTTAATTGTATTTTGTCAAGTTTTGTTATCAATGAAAACAGGTACCAGTTATCGTCAGCTTAAATTGTAAGGTTAAGAAAACGAACAGAAACTACTTACAGGGTTCTAGAAAATGTCGGAGAAGGTCACGCAATTGAAAACTGCAATAGGATGAGTGCGTTAAAATGAATTTTGCCGTAACCTGCTGCATATGAGGAGCGGATATGCGTTTCTCCGGTCGATTAGGTGCTAACCTTTTGTAATTTAAGTGCACTTTGCATAATTTAATCTTTAGTAAGAGATAGGACAACTTATTTGAGAAAAAAAGCCGAAAGGACTTTGAACGGACTTTGATAATTTTAGATTAGCAGTTTAGTTTTGGAATTTGGAGGTAACTTAAACTAACTATAACTAGGTTAACAAATGACAACTATACAAGTTGGTTGTCAGCAATTTTGATAAAATAATTTTGCCAAGTCAAAAAACATAAAACTTTTCGGGAATTTTTTAAAAATTCTCTTGGGACTGAATTATGAATCACAAAATAGTGTCAGGTGGAAACAGCCAACCCGTACCTTTAATATGCTCTGTACGTGGTAAAATTTGTAAACAAGGTAAAACAAAGTCGTAAAGTAATCGACAGATTAACGTTCGATTAAATACCTGGTCCAGCTGTTTTTTTTCAAGGAATACAATCCCACCAGCCCAGCCTTGAGATTGGCTGTTAATCCCCAGGGAATTCGTGGTCATCCTGGGGATTCGGTTAGAACAATTTCTAAAAGGTCGGGGAAAGTGGAAATTTTTATTTTGTCTCAGAATCAAACAACAATGTATCTTGAAAAGCGATGAAAACGAGGAGTTTTTGTCGAAAATAAAACTAATGTTCGATTTAAAAAATATTTTTGTAAAGCGCGCGTTTTCGAAATTTGGAAATAATTTTCGCCATTACTTCCTTCATTCCTACCCCCCGCGCTACATGGACACAACTCCCCATGGAAATCGGGACATCTTCAACTCCCCTGGACATCCCCGGGAATGTAGATTCTCGGCGTTTCTTGACGAATGATCCCCGACCCGACAAGTGTCACAGAACAGTTTGACCACCGCTAATTGAGCTATGGACCTGGGCCTGAGGTTCGGTAGTTAAACGTTGAATTGATTAATTAAGTGCCAAGAAACATTGTTCATCAACCGTAAGATTAAAAAATTAGTAAATGTATGTTAATTAACTAAACAGTTCTCACATTCTTATGTTAACAAGTGGCTCCAGGATGGTCGGGTCTGTCTCTCATACCAGCGGTTCATAAGTTCCATTTCCTTTCGGGCCGTCCTCTAACTCTGTGTCTTTACGTGTTTATCCTCCTCCCAGAGGAGTTGATAAGCTTCTTGTCCTCTTCAGATCACGTCGAGGAGACAACTACGTCCTACACGTCTCTTTTACTGTCCTAAGCGTAACATTCGTCGGGAAATTAGTTGCGATAATCTAACAATCTCACCAACAGTATCAACTAATCGGTAACAAAGTGACAGCAGGTGACACGACGCAATCCGCAACGGTAATCGTCGGGTAAGTGAATCTTTTAGTCGATTATTTTAGTAATTTTGATTCGACAACTATCTTCATCGTCCAGTAGAGCCTGATAATTTCAATGTAATCGTAAGGGAAGTAATCATGTCGTGATAATTTTCAATTCTTGAGTTAATGTCAACATACTGGGGTAACCTTAACAATTGAACCATTTCGAAATAAGGGTTTTTTTTTGTGGAATTCATGCGTTTAGACTTTTCTTGGATTACTTTTCTGTTCCATGCGCGTTGAGCATTCATGGAGATTTTTTTCGTTAGAAGCCTTGCCTTGTTAAATTTTTATTCCTTTTTTTTCTGTGTGTAAAAGTTTTTCAAACATGATTTTCTCAAATTGAATAATTTTTTACATAAGTTTCATCTTTTGAGGAAAGAGTCAGAGAGGACGAGGTCAAAAGGTGAGAATTGACTTAGGATCTTCATTTCGTATGATCGTCAAGATGAGCACCCACTTGTCCTCAAATTCTCCCTTCTGTCTTATGTCTTGTTCGTTGGACAAGTTTTGAAAAAAAAAGTCCAGAAGAGTAGCTACTGTAAAACGCCTAGAGGTCAACTCAGGTCGTCGTCATCCCCATCCGTATGTCATCTCTGACTTTGAAACGAGTTCCCCTTGGATTCTCGAAAAGTAGCAAAGAAGACATTAATGGAAGAAGGGGGAAATATTTTTTGGTTTAATTTTTTTTTAGGTTAATAAATTTACGTTGACTCTGAGTACACTAACTTTGGGGTCAGTGAGAAGGGGCACTTGGATTTTGGTTTCAGGCAGTTTAACTTTTCGGTAGTAAGGTTCCTTCAGAATGACCTCAATGTGACCTCGTAATGACTCCAGAGTAACTACAGAGTGTTCGAGGGTTGGTATTTTCCAGACGACATTTTTTGGTATTCCTGGACGGAATATTAATTTTTATGATGAAATATGAA
Source organism: Rambutanura hunanensis (assembly GCA_019776465.1). NCBI lineage: Eukaryota > Metazoa > Arthropoda > Collembola > Poduromorpha > Neanuridae > Rambutanura > Rambutanura hunanensis. The sequence goes on from JABASK010001075.1 coordinate 8,318, forward strand.
TAGAACCATGACTTAAGTCAAGTCCAGGAGCTACGACCAAGGATTTAGAAGGATTTAGAAGCAGGTAGTAAATTACGCCTTACACATGTTATTCATTGATTCGACTTTTTCTTCATAATGTTCACGCTTCAACTGCACTTCACCGGGTTTTAACAATTTTGTGTAACATTTCCACCTTCTCAATTTTTTTTTCTTTTAAAACTACAGAATTTCAGAGCCTACTATATCAAACTCAGAAATTGTATCCGATCACTCCTCTGATTAGTTGCTCAAATGTCTCGGGAGTTCGAAAATTGTTAGTTATGTGTAATTTTTGGGTTTAACAAATTTTTAGATGACTTTTTGGTGGTATTGTCAGACGTTGGGGTAACGTGAGACTTGTTGCAGTTCACTGACCGAAGAGTAATTAAGTGTTTCTCACACTACGAGGTGTAAGGTGTCATAATCGAGTTATTAGTAATTGACTAATTGTAACCTTCACCTCTACTGGGTTATCCACCCCTTTTTGTTTTGTCTGAATTGAATCCGCCATAGTTAAACTGCAGTAGAAGGGTGACAGCTTGTGGTCGAAAGTGGGATAAGCTCAAATCAGCGTTTTGATTAGATATCCCCAATTATCCTAAAGTACTCTGTCACTTTTTTTTTCCTAAATGCCGCGCACGCGTCTCTTAATCTCTAATGTTCTCGTATACATTCTTATCGGATCCGCATTACTGATTTCTCGTCTTTGCGTTGACATGAGATTGAAAGAAAACGATTTCCCCAGAAAAAATTCCCTAGTGCCCAAATAAAAACCAACTCAAATTCAAAATCCAACCGAGGTATTTTCTTTTTCGTCAACGGACTCGTTGAGAGTGGTTTTTATATTAACTACGTTTTTGAATTTACCGGAATGTTCAAAGATGAAGGAACGGATTTAACATGTAAAAATCGCTTTTGTGGTGACAAATGTGTACTGATTTTTAGACCTCTGCGCCGAAATATAAAGAAGAAGGCTTTCATTTTTTGTGTGTGGATTTAAAACGAATGATTTTTAAATGTTCTGTTGCGGTTGAATTCATTTCCCATCGAGACTTTTTATTTACGAGGGAGGCGATGGAGGATTAGTATGAGAAGCTAAAGAAAAACAGCTAAAGCTTAACAACGTTGTATGTGATTTGACTGACAAGTAAAAAAGCCTTACCTAATTATAAGTAAATTACGATAAATTAACTTTTTCCTTTGGTTTTCGGGGTTATAGAAGTAAGAGACACTGAATGAAGAGGGTGAAATCATGAGCGTCAGTGGTGATATCGGAGGCCTTGACCCGAGTCCATGTTGTTCAGAATCCGAATCTAACTCATCTTCATCAGATTCACTTCATCGTCATCCTAGTTTGGGTTCGCATCCTAGTGTAATTGTGGAATCAGACGCTGGTCATCATCACAATAATAACTTGGGTCATCAGAGTGTCATTGTTGAGAAGGGATCCCATGGATTTCCATTGGGATCACTTGTGGATCATCTTCCTCATTCGTCACATTATAACAATGGAAGTCTCCAGTTTAGAAAACCAGAAGTACTGCAGTACTTGTTGAGTAACATGGGAGGTAGTGGTGGTAACCTTGCGGAAGATCATAGAGATCATTCGACTGACGATATGATGCAAGATATTAAACCAAATCCCTTAGATCTAGCGTATCATGAACAACATCACCATAATCATCATGGCGGCAGTGTACTTTCAAATACACAATCGCAACATGAACTCAATCATCACAATTCATCTTCGAGTCATCATCCTGATCATGCTCATCATCATCATCAGCCCGCACATGCACATAATGGAGGATCATCAAATAGTAACAGGTAAATGACATAAAAATTCCGAATTTTTGAAAACCAGTCAACAAACTCATTCGTTTAAAAAAAGATTTTTTAATTTCTAAAACGTACTAAATACACAAATCTAAAGTTAATTTTTTTTGTTGAAAACTAATTTTAGATTTACTTTTGGTATAACGTGCCCGTTGGACTTTGTCTTATCCATTCTTATCGAAAATATTGAAATCGAACTAAAATGTTAGTATTTAAGATAATGAAGATGGTTATGAGTCAGTTTTTTTAAGCAAGTCCTTTTTCTGCCTTTTTGGTAAAAGTTATAGAAAAGGCCAAAATAGTAACGCAGGATTGGTTGACTTTGGTTGAATTGGGGGTGTAAGACCTTTGACTCATTGGTCATTGCTATACATGTTTCTCATGAGTCACTCGTAGAGGATTTTCATTTTGACACGAAAAACTTTCTTTGGAAATTCTTTTTTTTTTTTCGAAAAAAAAGGATCATTGTTTTCACTGACTGAGTCACGTAACCGTTTTGTTGTCTTTTTGGTAAAATTAGAAGCGAGAGTCCAGAGGATGGACATCACATTTATAGCAGTCTTGAACCCCA
>JABASK010001076.1:0-10744 GCA_019776465.1 Rambutanura hunanensis
AAAGTTATTTTCCCAAAAGTGAAAAAAAATGAAAAAATTTCAAAGGGTTTTCAACCGAAATTCTTTACGTGCTTATTTTCACTGATGGGAGGCTTAACGGAATGAGAAAAACGAAAATCTTTGATTAAATGTGCCAAAAAAAATTGTGTTCTTTGCTCGCAAAAAAAAAAAATTAGTGCAAGGTAAACTAGTAACTTTAGCTTGGCTTGGAAATAGTTTATATTAAAAGCAATTTTGTATTACAAAAAGTAAATTATAATTTCGATAGAATCCCAATTTGTTACACTCAACATTCATTTCGATCCTGAAATTTGAAAAGCACATAGTATACCGGGCGAATCGGTTTAGGATGCGTCATTGTCCGAATGTTAATTTTTTTTTTACTTGCGTTCAAGGCAAAAATTCATTTACGACATTTTTTTTGCTTTTACTCAACGCATAGTAAAAGCACTTGCGTAGGTATTATGATGAGAATCTCCGAGCTTTAAGTGCACTTAGCCCCTACGACTTTACTCCGTATAACTGAACACCCTCTTCTAATTTTCAATGTAAATAGTCTTACTCGGGTTCCTTTATACCACTCGAAATCAAACTTGAAAATTTAATATTCCAAAATTAGTAAAAAATCAACTTAATTCTGAACCTCAAAGCCGTGATGATTTACTTACTAATTAAAACTTAACCTTCCTAACGCTAGTACTCTTCGAAGCGGAGATGTTCTGACCTTCCCGTTCCTCTGGTTACAAATTTTGTTGAGTGACGCATCTTTTACTATTGCTAGGGTGTAGAAAATTCGGTGAAGGTGATTTATGCGTAGATTTGGAGGGTACAGAAGGAAATTTTCGGTGGCCGTTAAACGGGGTTTTCTCCGCGGAGAAAGTAAGGAAGCTGATTCTATCAAAGTGATTGGGAAAGTGCGAATATGGAATGAGAGACAATGGGAAAGTTGACTAGGGCCCGGTGGGACTCGAGATGAGAAATTCAATTCCCAGTCCCTTAACGAAGAATCAGGCGGTGGGGCGGGAAAAGTGTGAAGATGGGTCAAGCGTTACTCATTTTCGGCAAGATTTCATCTTCAACTTTTTTTTTTTTATAAAAGAACTTAACTTGAGTTATTTCGATCAAGGAACGTTACACGAGCAAGTCTTCAAGTTTTCGACGTCTCTCTCGATCTTGTTTTGAAAATGATATAAAATTTGTCTATAATCTTCAAAGTTTTCGTTTTGAAAAAGTGCTAGATCGCCATGAAATGTCATTTCAAAACGTATGAGTCACACAGACTTTTTGTAGCATGTCCCTTACGGTTCGTCTCCATTATAATCTAGTTGACAAACCAAGACTCTTCTGTTCAATCCATTATTCAAGACACGTCCCTAACACTTGGAATCGGGGTGAAAAGAAACTTTCTCCCTTGATTTTCACCATGTATACTGATCAAAAGTAAAAGTTAATGTTCCGTAAACTATCAAAGTCTAATCTCAAAAAGATGAGACAGGTTCATTAAAGATGAGCGTGAAAAAACCTATTAAAATTACAAATTAGAGATTAACTTCAACTAATTTTAGATCCTACAGAGCCGTTTCTCGTATCTAGCTGTTCTCTGTCAATCTTTAGTTGAATGTTACACTACCAAAAGTGACACAAAGTGTTCCCTTACCTCCGTGAATTATTTAGTAGTATACTGTTCGACTATCCAAAAAAAAAACAGCGCCTATACGTGATTTGTCGAAATTTGACACTGTTCCAATTTCGAACAGTTGCTTTTGATGTTAATCAAGTTGTCGCTCAAAAACTTTTTTTTTTATCTGATCATTCCTTGGGAAAAGCCAAAAGTAAGTTGAGTTAAAGTGTAATTCAGATGCAAGTGAAAGCTTTTAGCCAAAAAAACGGCTTTCTCTGTCTGTGGATAGAAGAAGGCTGGTTCTGAAATGGATTTTGTACAGTGGCGTATTATTATTACGCTGGAATTCGTCATCCCTTTTTTTCATCAACAATTTTATGGATTCGGTTTTGGAATGAAGGGAGTTTCTTTTTGAAAAGGGCCCTTTGCCTTTCCCCTACGCTCCACGTGGCGGTACCATAAGGGCAGGTGGTATCACTTGGTTTTTGTTGTGGTTCGTTTTTTTTTTGTATTTTCCAAAGTGCTCTAGGAACTCATTCCTGTTGAGGGGAATACTTACTATATTCGAAGGAATGATTGATGAATCACGAAACTCTGGTCCAACCAATGAAATCTCTCAAGATTTTTTCTATTTTTCATTCTGTTGATTTTCTGGGAACTTCAATAAAGAAAGTCCTGAGTCATTCCCAAGTAAAGCTCGAACAAGTTTACGTATAACAAAAACAAAACCGCGAGAAGTGTGGTTAGTGTTCGAAACAAAAAAGTATTTTTGATCAAGTAAACTATATCATATTTTTTTTCTGAAAATTTTTGTACAAGGCGGTGAAATGCAGTGAAAAGCATGTTGTAATCTATAGTAATCTAAACGGAGGGAATTAGAGTTCAGGGGAGTGAAAAGTAATCTTGTCGAGATGAGATGGATAACAAGATGGGAAAAGTTGACGTGAAAGAATGGGACTTTTGGTCCATTATTAGAATCACTCCAGAATCCAATTGTGAATATAATAGTCTAAAAATTGTAGAGGGATTCTAGGATGGGTACTACTACTTTCCCACATATTGTTCAGGAATGAAAATATGAGAAAGTGAAAGTATGAGTCATGCAACAGATTATGCTCCTCTCATGGATCAAGTCCAATGATCCCAGTTAATCTCGCGAAGAATCATCATCATCCCCTTTTCCTCTCCTTTCTCTAAACTATGACATCATCCTTGCAATTCCTATGTCTAGAGAACTTACTAAAGTGTGCCAAAATTTAAAAAAAAAATCAAACTGTAATATTTTTTCTGAAAAAAAGTAACGCCAATTTTTATTTCTCCACTCTTCTCCTGAAATGCAAAAGTATTTTTTTGAAAAATTTACCCGGCGTCTCTTTTTTTTCAAATTTCTAGAGTTTTCAATGGAATCACTTTATTCGGTTTCAAAAATGTTACCCGCTTCTGGGCGTCATCTAGACTGCATCTTGCACAAAGTTGGTTTTCGCAAATGCCCTCCTTACTTCAAAATTCGGTACTTTCTTCTAGTACTTTCTCTTTTGCTCAAACTAGTTTTCTAGGGTTCCGAGCGAGGGTGCTGGCAAGGCATTTTCTTTATTCTAGAAACTTGGCAAAACAAATGGCTTCTGTTGTTTAAAAAACAATATTTTTTAGTAAAATAAAACAATATCGGTCCTATATTTGTTGAAGGGCTTCTGTAGATCACAACTACATGCTTCTACATTGAGCTTTGACCACCTTTACTATAAATTGATTTTACATATTCTATTTATTATTAGAAAAAATTCCAATTCTATAACATGTCAAGCTTTTCAAGTTGACTTTAGAAGATTGGTAGAGAATCTGAAATGGAATATAGGGTAAAACGACATGTCATTTGTATCTTCTTATAAATCAGGATTCTGCATACATTGAGGCTTCAGCCATTCACCAAAAAAAACCTGATTGAAGTTTTTTTTTTTTCGTCGTTTCGGAAACATTTCAAATTTTATTCCAAGACTTCACTCTATTTTAAAAGAAAAAGAACTCGATTTTCTTTCAAGCGCCAGTTCACACTGGAAGTTTTTTACTCAAGAGTTTGAACGTACTGCGTAGTGTACTTTTTTTCTTCTGAATAAATGTCCTCCGCTGTCGTTGTTGACTCTTTCGAACAAAAAGCGGAGAACGTATAGAATGGGTTGATTGAATTTTGGAAGGTTTGTTTTGAAATTAAGACACAGTTTCTGTTGATTAAATTGTTTTTTTTTAAAGTCAACTAGAAGTAGTGAGTGTGGGGAAGGATATGGGTACTTTATTGAACTTGAAAATGGGTAATCAGACGAGTATTGACTCCAAAGAAAGTGCCTGCTATCCCGTTTCCTCAACGGAGATGTATGTGTATTCTTATGTAAATTGATAGCTATCTCACATAAAAGAGATTGGAATGATCTTCAGTATGATCATTTCTTCAAGACTTTCTCCAATTCCAAAGGCTTGAAAAGATACATTGCAAAAAGACTTTCTCTGAGCTCATTTCATTGGATCAGAGAAATCGTACGAACGTTTTTAAAAACAAAATCCAGGAATTTAAAAAAATACTTCTTTTTTTATAGACTTTATACTTAAACTCGCGTTTTGCTAGACATTTTCCTTTACCTTTTTTAGGAACAAATGGAAATTAAAAACGACATGTATTTTTTGCCGAAATTTCTAACATGGTTCACCCAGTGCACAGAGCAGTTTAAAAATCAGTACCATGCGAGGATTTTTTTAAATATGAAAATTGTAAAATTATACGAAACCCATAATTTATTTCGGATCTGACAAAAAAAAATCATTTACAATTTGTCACCGAATTTTGTCTTAGGCAAAGATGATTTATAGTCCCACGAGTGTCTTCCTCCGTCTTGTAAAAGGCCAGGCACTCAAAATCGTCCAAGATGAATGGAGCAGGGAGCTTGGTTTTGAATTTTCATTTAGAAATTAAAAAAAATAATAATCAAAAAACGCGAGACTAGTTTTTACTTTTTTTTTACCCCAAAAAAATCGAGTATCAAATTGTGCATGAAATTTATTCAGTGTTTTATTGGTTGTAGACAAAAAAAATTATATGCTGGCTCGCTTGAGCCAGTTTTATGGTTAGCCTTTTAGCCTAGCTTTTTATTTGATTTAAATGATTTTTTTTTAAAAAGCTTGATAGCCCACGTATAGTTAGTTGATGGAAAGAAAATGAGCCATTTAGATGAATAAAGGGACTTTCACCCAAGCGAGTTTTTACCACTGGATGACTGAGCAAATACGAAAATGTGATTTGTTACCCAAAAAAAAAAATTTTATTCCACATCTCCACAAGGAATTCAAATGAAAAAATCTCATTTCTCAAACAAATTGATTATAGTTTTGATTGATTGAAAAATTTTCAAAAAATGAGAACGCGCGGGATTACCGTCCTGTCAGTTCTATTGAGCAGGTTCTCACTTTCAAATTTTGTAAACTTACTCTTTCTCTGCAATAAATGATTTTAAAAGAAAAATAAAAAATTGAAAATTGATTTAAAAACTTTCATGTACTACTACCAAACACTGTTTCTGTTTTGGAAAACCCAATATGTCTTGTGCTGTCTTTTAACTTTTGTGTGTAGAGGCGGATTTGTAGACTGAGGTTTGTGACTATTCACTGTCAACAAAAAAAAGTTCTATCCATATCCAAAGTTCAATCAGGACTTTCTCCAGAACGACATAATGCAGATGAGAACAAAGCAGAGAAAGTCACCCGTAAATCCACTCCCGATCCTGTCATCTTCCCGATCCCAAAAGTCATCAACTTAATATCAAGAATTAGGCTGGATGCAAATTGTCCAACTCACTTTCTCCAAGAGCGTGGTCATTAAGAAAGTTCGACCCGAAAAAGTTCACACCTGATTCCTATCTTCAATTTAAGAAGGAAAACTTACCAAGTTTTGTATTACTTTTGTCGATGTAATCGAAACAAGCTTACCTTTCATTATCACTTCTACGGTTGATTGGTTTTTTACAGGTGGATATCCTAACACTTACTGCAAAACGAGAATTCGTTTCGTTTTGTTTATTTTTTTGAAAACTGATGACAATTTTGAAATTTTTGATTTGAGAAATACGGAATTCTTTTTTTTTTGTTCAATTCGAATGAAACTTACTGTTAAACGTTTTTTTTTATTTCATACAATAATTATTCCTTTTATTTTTTTTTCTTAAGTAGTCAAAGGAGAAATTGTGAGTACAAATAATGTTTCATACTTTCTTCATTTTTTTATAACATTAATTTAAGACATTTTAAAATGTATGACTTAAAGTATGAAAACCACCGGCTCAACTTGATGTCTAATACATTACGTGACTTTTCCCAAGCTGTATAGTTACTTCATCCTTATTAAACGTAATACCTTAATTACTTCTCACCTTAATGGACTCTAATTAAATATCACAAATCCTTTAATGGTTAAACTTGCATTAGAACCAAACCTAAGTTTTAATTTTAATCGTGAGGGTTTACATTTAAGCACCCAGTTGATGTAATTTATTTTCTCACAAAATTTTTTTTTATCCAAGAGAAAAATGACCATGGGCCACTTTTGTATCTCAACATTTAAACTTTAGACTTAGCACCTTGTCCTTAACTCGTAAACTTTAGTTGGCTTGAAAAAAAGAAAAAAAAATTGTGATTAGTTAGTTTGACGAAGATGCGAATAGTTAGCAAGTGTCATTCCTGTCGTGACATGTTCAATCTTGTGAAGAGGAATTTAGGTATGGAATGAATAATGAATGATATGACGAAAGTGGTGAAAGCATTAGAGGTGTTTCTCTTGTTAAAACATTAGGACGAGTAGTTTATCCCAAAGCTATCATCACCAGAATCCTTATCCATCAATTTCAGCCTTCCGAAGTCTATAAGGTTGTAATTCTAAAAGGTTGGAGTATAATACAACCGAACTCTAGAAATTTTGTTTCCAAAAGTTACAAGAACCTGCCAATTTTTTCTCACAAATGTACAACCAGTCACTACTAAAAAAAAGAGTTCAAATTTTCTAAACAAAAAACACTTTTTCTTCGAACTTCTCTTTGTTTTAAAAAAGTCAAGTTTTCAAAATGCTATACATACCATGAGAAAAGTAGTTGCTTAGATTCTTTATCCAGTATTTATAAAGGCAGAATTAAAAAAAATCGAAACCATTTCACCTTGGGAATACAGGATGAGATCCGTAAATTTCCCTCGGAGGTGGAATTGGATGAGCTACGACATAGTCTGTGGACACTTCTTCTTCGTCAAACATTTTTGGACAAGAGTCAGCAGATGAGAGCCCGCGTTGCTTACAATGACCTTCAGACAAAATTGTCTCCTCGGTAAAATTTCGACTTCCAGTAGTATTTGAAGGTGAATTAAAATTCATCAAGTGGACCGAATACGAGTTCTCTATAGGTCGACGCCTTGTTCGATTTACCGTCGCTAGGGTTTCGGTCGTTTCGGACGGAACTCTCCGGTTTGACGGTGAATCCTTCCAAAGTTTATACTTTCGAGAAATTTCTTCATGTAAAATGTTGAAAAACATGGACGTGAGAGCCATACCAAAAAGAATATAAAACGAGCAGAACCATTCCGTCCGACTACTGAATCGGTCCATACCACCATTCTTCGGTAAATTTCTAACATCTCCAAAACTAATAGTAGTAAGTGTAAGAAAACAAAAATAAAAACCATCAAGAAACGTCCATTTTTCCCATCTAGAAACAATGTACGATCCGAGACAAATATAGGCCAAGAGGACGCAAATTGATAGTATTAAAATGACCAAAATGCTAAGACGTGGTGGGCGAGAATAACGAAGATTTTCATCATAATCGGTTGAGTGGGTACCCTCCAGGTCACCTGGTTTAGTCGGGTAATACGGGTCGGTTGAAGTCTGACGTGTATTAGAATGATTGGAAGACTTGGAGGAGGTTGACGCCGACGGTCGATGTCGTCCCTTGTTGTCATAACAACAACAACAGCATAGTTGGGCACAGAGGAATCGAGCTATTTTGGCAAGAAGGCTTCCGACGTTGGAGAGGTACCAGAGCATGATTGGAATTCCTGCGTTTAAAAAATTTATGGACAGTCAGAGGTTGTTCACTGCCAAAACTTATCATTTTATCGAATGTGGTTTCATTCAAGTTTTTGTGGTGCCTAGGACTACACGCCAGAAAAAAAATACTAGCAGACGAGGAAAAAAAAACCTGGGCATCGAAAACAAAAGTACTTACCGACGATAGCATAGATCATAGTGGCAATCTTGGCTGATGATGTTTTTGGCCCAATTCCGCCATACCCTAGAGACAAATAAATTATGAGTTGCCTCATTGATTTTTTTTTCATCTAAAAGCTAAAAAAAACTGGAGGATAGTATCACATTTGTGGTTACATTTTTCTAAAAGGAAAATGTGACAGGGCAGTGCTCTTTAAATCTATGGTGACTCCGAGGCTCTCCTGGTAAAGAAAAAATTCCAACGAGGCAACGAAACATTGAACATCATAGTCGTAAAAGAAAACTACGTAAAGACTCGTCTTTTTTACTTTTTTTCAGTTTAAGCATCTTAATCTTGTCATATTTTGTAGGACCAAAAGTGGTTCCTTTTTTTCTCAATACTGGTAAAAATGAGCTCGACAGACGGAGCAACATTAAACCTCGTTGAGAAAGCGTAAGGTTTGCCTATTAGTACCAAATTTTAGGTAAAACAGACAGTGAAAACTTTTCTCCCGGGTTCTATACTACCCGTAGAATTTTTTCCTGAACTTTAGTTCTTTTTTTTTTTTTTTTTTTGCTTTTTCATTTTTTTCCTTGTGTTTGTGGGCTCCGGTTCTTCAGTGGTAATCTCTTAATAATAGACAAAGAAGATTTGGAAAGGAGAACTTTCACTCGAGATATTTTTGGGTAGCTGTGGTTTTTAGGTCTTAATAACCTCAAGATTTCATACTTTTTTTTACCCCGTATAAAGATAAAAGTTGAGAAAGTTTTCTTCTTTCTTTTCACAGAAAAAGTACAGGAGAAAAAAGTCTTTAATACAATAATTAATCTCAAGCGAACCGTAAATTAAAGACTCATCAAGGCGGAAAGACGATTTCTAAAAACGAAAAAGCTGCAGATTCACATTAGTTTCGCTTAATAAAACTTACATTACATTTTTTAAAATATCGAGCACTGAACCTAAAAGACCAATTAGCATCTACAGTTCTTAAGGAGGAAAAAAACATCGAGAAGAAAAGGGTAATCGTTTGCCTAATTTTACTAAAAAAAAAATGAACGAAGTGCACATGCGATATAAAAACCTATAAAATTGGTTTTGAGTACTTGGATCCGAAAACCCTGGTCAANTCCGAAAACCCTGGTCAAAGTATAAATTTTCTGAGAGTCAGCTAGGCATCATGAAAATACAAAAATGGATCAACGCTTCCGTTTTAAAATTTTTCCTTCCTACGCAGCCAATTTTAGTAGTTACTATAACCCGACAACCTTCGTCATCCAAATGTAAACGCAAATTAACTTTCTCCTATGTCATTACATTCGAAAATGGAAAATTTTTGGTAAAATAGAAAGACCCGAGAGAAACAGAGCTTACTAATCCACTTTGTTGGTTGAGGGGATGAGGGAATTCTTTGTAATTTATCATTCGAAAGAAAAAAAATTTTAGTAGAAAAAGTCTAGTTCTCAATTTAGTTCAATTTAGACCATACTGTACATAAACCTCCTGCTGATGCTGGTGTGTGTTTAAAAGTTACAAGTTGTAGCACACTGATAAAATTTCGCGCCTACTCGTCCATACCCATTCTGAATCACGAATCATTAATTGTATCTGACAATCCATGACTCTCTGGCCGCCGTCCAGTGAGTTTCTCTATAAGTTTCTAGATTCTAGTAGACACATGCGCATAGCAGATCAAAGTGAAAGCTAAATTGAATGTGAACGTTTGAAGTGGCCGAAACGTGATAATAGACCTTATGATGAAAGCTCACATTTCTCTCGTTTCTGGAATCTGAGGAGACCACAGACGGACAGGAGGGCAGAAGACGTGTTTGGTGTAACGTTGCGGAGAAAGGAAAAGTTGGCCGGGTGGGGTAAATAGTGCATTTAACAGTTTCCCCATCATCTCCAACTTTCCGTTCCTTTTCTTTGGCCCAGTACACCAATTCCAGAGTCACTTCCTTTCCCCACTTTCTCCCGTTTGTGTCGACCATGAAGGAAGTTTCGGCTATAATAAGCCTTTATTTAATGGCCTATAAATCTAAGAACTCTCGACAGAGGAATGGGTCGTGCCAAAGGAAAGGAAAATGCAGGCGGAGAATCAAGGGAGAAAGTTACTGAATGTTCAACCACGCGCAGTTACCAGTAAACCGAGTTCAGAGTGAGAAAAGAGGTCGGAAGTTTATAATGAAAACCGAAAAGTGTGAGAAAATTGAAAAAAAAAGAGACGATCTAAACACTTTTGATTAGAAGGTGGTGAAAGTCTTGGAAGAAATTAAGAAAGATAACTTAAGAAAAAAATTCAAGTTAATTTCAAATCAGTTTGATTTTCGTTGAAAACGTTTATATTTTTACGGTTTATTTGGTAGAAAGATACTTAGTTTTTGGTGAGGGTGACAGGGGCAGGGAAAGCGGTGGGGATTGTTCCAGTTTCAATTTCATTTTCATAACTTTTTTTGAGGATTAGGTTGTGGTCCGTGTCACGGGCGTCATGGAGGAGAAAATGCGGGAAAAACCTTATCGTTAATACTGGTTAGAGCCTAAGTTTATTCGATGACATGACGGGGTACCAAAACCGAAGAAGTGGGTAAAAAGCTGTGGAGGAAAAAGCTTCTTCAAATTTTCTCCTTTTTCCTGTACAATACCGAGATACCCACATGTTACATTATGTCGCAAAAATTTATGTAAAGCGTTTTTTGCTCGGAAGCATTTTTTGTATGTGTGTGAATCTTCCGTAGGGCGCAAGGGGCACGAGTGAAAGTCAAAGGAAAAGGAGACAACATTTTCCTTGGGTCTTCTCTGACACGGTGGTGGTAGTGACTACAATGGAAAAATATCTATTCATGAATTTGTTCAAAATAGAAATAAATTGCTCCTTTTCCCCTTCTTTTTTTTT
>JABASK010001077.1:0-10743 GCA_019776465.1 Rambutanura hunanensis
CAAGGAGACGTGGTCACGGGGTCATCGAAGCATGACCTCGGCGCACTTCATGCTCATGGACAAGGTTACGACGGTTGATGCAAAAGTTAATTATAAATTTCATGAGGAGGAAAGAAAAAATAACCTTTTTAATTTTAATTTAACAATCAAAGTTGCACTTTGAGAATGGCAGTCGCTTCAAAACTTTCTGTTTCAACATGACAACGACAACGACTAACGTCGCAAGAGGAGGCGCGGTTACTTTAGTTTGGGAGATTGCAATGTCGATGTCGCCGATTGGCGTAGCGAGTGAAATTTAACTTTTTTTGCAACAATTATTTAAGCGTCCTCATCTGGGCCATGTCCTCTGATGCAAGACCGCGCGCAATTTGACCGCTACCACGCAATAGGTTAGTGTAATCACGCAAAAATCGTTATAGTTTTGGCGCTTTTTTTTTGTTTATAAGGAAAAAATTATGATAAAAAACTAAAGTTATTAAAATGTTTTAATATCTTCAATGGAAAATAAGTGGGGGGGGGGAGTAGAAAAAACTATGGGGGGGGGGGGAGGAAAAGTTGCTAAAGAACGAAGTGCCTAATTGGAAAAGTAAATAAAAATTGTCTTTTTTTCCTTTCATTTAAGGAGGTTGCGAGTTCAGGTAAATTAACGACGAGTGACACGATATCTCCTGTTTACTAGCAACCGCGTGACAAGACTTTAAGCGTGGATTTAAGATCGAGGTTATTATTAATCAAAATTATAACGGAGTATATTTAATAGTTGGTATTAATTTGAACATTAAATTTTTTTTTTTGGGGGGGGGGGGAGGGTTTATAGTTAATAAAAAGTATTTTCACTTTTTGCTTTTTTTTTTATAAATTAAATATTATTACTCCTCTCGTCACCCACACCCAAGAAAGTTGTGAACGAAGCGACTTATTCACACCTATTGCAATAAATCTCGTAATGAAATTGCAAATTTGCTAATCTTCTAAAAGTTGCTAATTTTAGGATTTATGATGATACAATTTAAGGCTTCTGTGTGTTGTAACGGATGAGAGGACGCGTAAAACTTTCCACACTTAACGGCCACGTCTTCAAAAAAAAATCGATTGGTCAGCTTAAAAGAGTTGCGGCGCAGACTGACTTCCTGTGATGCTTTTTTATTGCTAGGTCGTTACTACATTTAGGACAAATTGAAATGCGGATATGTTTCATCTTTTACTACCTCATCCTCATCATCGTCTTCTTTTTAACTCGTTCGATGTCACCTTACATTACATGTTTTGTACAAATGTACAGGTTAGTGTACATTATTGGTACAAGTTATGTTACAATACCGTAAATTCCCTAATAGTACTCCGTACTTTGATAGTACTCCGGGTCCCTAATAGTACTCCGTCCCTCGGCACTGAAAATTTAAATAGTGCTCCGTTCCTAATAGTACTCCGTGTTTCTATTAGTACTCCACTGGTCTTTACATACGCGTGCTAAGAAAACTTTAGGATCCGAGATATAGAGTCTACTCTGTATAGCCTCCACTGATAAACCTCATTCATCTAGTCGACCAAGGCACAATTTACCTTGTTTCTTGACACAAGTTGCGCATTTTAACGATAGTCAACATGAGTGTAAATAAACGTAGGTCATTTGACCTCGAGTTTAAGGTAAAAGTGATAAAGTCTGCGAAAGCTAGTTCAATGAATGCCGCAGCAAAGGAGCATGGGATTGATCGTCAGACAATTCGGTCCTGGATAAAAAAGGAAGCCGAGATTGGTAAATAACTAGTTCAAGAAATCAATATTTTGTAAGTTTCAAAACGTAATAGGCAGTTCGTTAACAGTTTCAGCTCAGAAATTGACAAAAAAGAAACTGAAAAGGCTTCAAGGTGGAGGGCGCAAAAAATTAATCCCTGAATTGGACGATAGTTTATTTGATTGGATCATGACGCAACGCATGAAATCGTTACGCGTTTCTCGTCGCTCGATTCGAGAAGAGGCAAAGCGTATCTTCCAAACATTGGATGACGGAAATGGCGTTAAATTTAATGCAAGCATTGGCTGGCTGAACCGATTTCTTAAGAGGCACGCGTTATCTCTTCGACGAAGAACGACTGTCGCACAAAAGGACCCTGATCAGCTCATGGAAAAAGTTGTCTCGCTAGTGACCTTTGTTAGCAAAACTGTGCATAACCGCAGAATTAATCATTCGAGTATCGTTGCCATGGACGAAACGAGCTTGTGGTTTGACATGCTCAGTAATACTACTATCGCACCAATTGGATCCAAAACCGTTCAACTTAAATCCACAGGAAACGAAAAAGCACATGCAACTGTAGTGTTGGCAGCAAAAGGGGATGGGACAAAATTAAAGCCTTTCGTAGTTTTCAAAAAAGGAATTCGTGAAATAGCAAAGCTACAAAGTGAGCCTGGAATTATAATTAGCAGTAGTTCTAACGGATGGATGAATGACGATCTGACAGAAGATTGGCTCAAAACGGTTTTCACCCGATTCTCATTTACTCATCGATTATTGGCTTGGGATTCCTACAAGTGTCACATTAGTGACTCAACTAAAAAATTGTTGGCCGGATATAACACAACAATGGTAGTAATTCCCGGTGGTTGTACCAAATATATTCAAGCACCCGATTTGTGCTGGAATAAACCATTTAAGGCGATCATCACTACGTTTTATGATTCTTGGCTTGCTGGAGATGCTGATAAGGAGTACACCAAGGGTGGTGGAAACCTTAAGGTATAGTTTGCAGAGCCAACCTAACATAAATTGGTCTACTGAAATTGTTTTAAAAATAATCATGTTTTCAAGGCCCCTTCAAAAAGATTAATGATTAAGTGGGTTAAAGCCGCTTGGGAATCACTGTCTGCAGAATTAATCAGGAATTCATTCAAGACGTGTGCATTAACAATTGCAACAGATGGGTCTGAGGATGATGAGATACATTGCTTAAAAGAAGGTCAACCTTGCTTCCCGGCACGAGAAATGCTAAACGATGCAAGGCTGGCGGATAAGTTCGACGAGCTTGAAATTTCGGAAGACTTGGAAGAGGATAATAACAATGAAGTGGCAATAGATTCGAGTGACGAAGACGACCAATTGGAAAATAGTGAATTAGATTCAGAAAACGAAGTTGAGTAGTGTTGTAGTCTACGTTTACTTACAATAGGTTTAGGGTTTGATTGCTGATTTAGCTTACAAAAAATACTTAATGTTAAGATTTGAAGTAATTATTGTTGGTCGTTTTTTTTAATTTCAAGTAGTAAAACAAAATGTTTTTTTTGATTCAAGAAATAGTGCTCCGTTCCTTATAGTACTCCGGGTCCCTAATACTACTCCGTCCCCAGACCTTAGAAACAAAATTAGTACTCCGGGAGTACTATTAGGGAATTTACGGTATGTGCGAACTAGTTAAATTTTTTTTTATATTGTATAAAAGTTGTAAAAATACAAAGTGTGAGATTTATGTTTAGCAGAGATGAAAAAGGGAGAACGTCGTCCCATCTTTATTTTTCTCTATTGTTTGTTTTTTAATCTTCCCACCAAGGAGGATGTAAGACCCACGCTTTAGTGGTGGGTCTTCCCCACCCTAGTGCCACCAACCTTTTGCTCTCTCTCTCTCTTTTCTCTCATCTTCATTTAATCTTTTACAAAACAAACGCTTAAACACAAAAACGTTGAGTAACCAATCGTTTTATGTTTTAGCAAATTCAAAATTTAGCGCGTTTTCGAATTTTTTCGAATGCATGGGTATCTAGTTAGGTTCAAAATCTGAGCAAAAAATGGCAAGTTCTTTGTTGCGAAAAATAGGTAGTTGAGGTTACGTTATTTCATCCCTCATCCCTCTGCCCTCTCCCACTTTGTGCTAATTTTTTGCCATTCCTGGAAGGTAGCGGAATTCTTATTCTTTCCACCTGTTCCTTTCAAAGTGTCAACTTTTGTAATGTGTCAGTATACCACAAAAAGTTGGAGAAGTGAGTTCATAACGTTTTTTTGTCACTTCCAAAGTATCCCAGGATGAAGTTGATGACGGGCCATGACGTAAGTGACTTTAATTACCTCAAATTCTTGTCTAAACAACACAACAGGTAACCTAACCAAAAGAACCAGGTAAAAGGTATCATCCTTCCTTGCTATTCATTACCCCACCTTATGATCTTATGTTATTCTATAGGATTTTTGGAAGAAGACGACAAAGAGAATTCCACTAAAAGAAGAACTTCTTGGCACTACAATTAAGTACTTGGTGAATCAGGCCAGGTTTTACAAGTGGTATCTTTAGGAGGACCATTGTCACAGGTTTTGCTTGAGTTAGTCAATAACGGACGAGACAAAAGAGAAATTCAATTTTTGACTAACCTACCTAGGGTACCAGGATCAGGAAGTGAACCAGCAGGAGGTAACAAGGGAAGAGAAGGGCCACCGTGGTCCTTATGAGAAACGTTGTGGTTTTGGATGACACGTTTGACTGATAAGCAGGAAGAAGAGTAGTGTTTTGAAGGTGACCTTCATAACAAAAAGGAACTTAAGGGTAACGTATCAGTAACTGATATCTCGAAGTCTACCGGTAGACTACCCCTTCTCAAAACGACAGGGTCAAGGAACTGTGGATATGGAGCGACCCTTGTGAAGTTAAGGGTTAAGGGTTTCGATAACACCGCCTTCTCATTTATGAAGCCAGGAATAAAAAGGTGCGATGCCACATCCACCGACAACATTGTTAGTGCTAGTGTTACTTCAACCGAACTTCCTTCTGGAACTTACACTACCCAACTAATAAGTATGTTCGGCGTATAATTAAAAGTCACCGTTATCACCACAATTAGCCTTTTACTTCCTAATTAACTCCTTTTCCTCTGGTGCTACGACAAGACTAAGTGTCTCATTTGAACAACATCGACGGAAGTGCAATGAACCGTTTTCAGTCACAAGGACTTGTTCTCCTCGTGGCAATTGTCTGGGTCACGAGTGACGACTACGTACCGTATCATTACCGTCGTCGAACTGTAGAACATGACCCATCGGACATTGCTCTTCGAGCACAAAATGCCCAATACAGATCAATTTACCGAAACAAGAACTACTTTGTACAATCACCCGATAAAACGACACCCTACGCCCCACCCCAAGTTCCACGAGCCCGAAACTTTCCAGAAGCATTGACCACCGTCACAACTCCAGCCGTGGATGGAGGAGGAGGAGGAGGAGGAATAAGTGGTAAGTTTTTAATCATCATCATCATCATTATCTATGGTAGCCGTATTCATAATCTTGTGTTTCTCATGCACATGCTTGGGATATCGATTGTTCGGTATAGTATCAAAAGCATCCCAGAGTGAATGACTGCTGGGTTCACGGCGTGCCCTGACCTCTGCTGGGGTTCTAAGGGAGTAAAAGGTCAAAAAGAAATGTTGCGTTACCTTGAATTTTTTTGAGTAAAACTTCTGGAGGAGGAACCTTACTGAAAACTAAGAAAAAGTCGAGCGACCTTGACAGGGAACATTCTTAGTAGAGTTGGATATATTGAGGAATTGAAGAGTGGCACTGGATCTTCAATTTCGTGTAAGTGTTCAAGTCCAGCAAAACCGTCGTAATGGTTCCACTCCGCGTGACACTCAAGCTGGATATCTTTTGCTATTGAATGAAACTGTGGTATTTCCCATTTTTCGTGAACTCGTAAATACTCGTGACAGAGTTGGGTCACATGGAGAGTCTCCCTAAATGAAACACATACCTTGTCACTTTTGCTAAAGGTCATTTTCTTTACTGAAGGACCTTGACTTTTGACCTTACCTCGTCACATCTTTGGCCGCATAGAGTGAAATGTACAATTCGTCCAGTTTATCAGAGAGTACACGGCCAACTTCGTAAATCCATTCGACTTCTTGGTCATTGAGTAATTTGAGTGGAAAAGTGTTCAGTTCTAGAAACCTATCCTTTAGAAAAATGCTATCTTCAAATAGTGTATCGGTTTCCGGAGACTTCCGACTTGGACGATGAGTATGAAGTATCTGATCAAATTCAGTAAGTAGAGTAAATGCATCAGCGATAATATTCTTTGTTCGTTTGATAAGATTGATTAAAATTCGAGTCTGGGCATTAAAATCAAACAAATTGAGAGGATGCCACTGGACATTGGTAGTTTCGATACGAGAAACGATCATCAGGTTGGGCCTTGGTGGTGGTGGAACTCCAGCAGGCCAACGTATTTTGTGAGTCATAATTCTTTCATCTCGTAACTTTTTTTCACGACGAAGTATAAATCGAACACGAGCTTGTTGATTGTAGTCATCTTTAGCCTTGATATTGACAACTGGAGAAGTAGCTGATCGAACATGAAATAAATAGCTGCCAATAATATGTTCAAAATCTTCTAGGATAATCTCAGCGGTGCCCACTGTATGACAAATGGATGCCCAGAGCATAACACTTTCACTTAGAAGTTCCAAGTATAATTTTCGAACGTAGTGCATTGTACTGGCATGTAACCGTTCAGTAGTCCGATCGAACTGGGATGTTATGAATGTTATCATATAAATAAAAGCCTGCGGTCATTGACCTCCCTTTGAGTTTGTCACGATCGATGGGAATAATAGGAGATGAGACGTAGAGGTCAGAAAAAGCCAAGGTCACACGAAATTGATCCATCAACGTAATCAGACGACTGAGATGCAGCGCCGTGGAGATGGAGCTGGTCACAGTGTTTACTAAATTTTCATGGATGACACCTCTCCAGTCACGTTCGGGTAAAATCTACAAAATAATTATAGTATTTTGAAAAACATATTAGGCAGGGACAAAATTCTTTGTAATTTGTAAAACTTGTCAATTCCTCATTGGGTTCTCGACAACTTGTACAATTTTGTACAACTTGTCCAGGAATTGATGGACAAGTTGTCCAGAATTTCTGAGCAAATGTTGCTCATGCATTGGTTTTGAAAACTTTTTTCCGGAAAGCAACTTACTTCCAATGTCACCTTGAGATTTCGAAGATAGTGGATAGAGTTGAGAGTCCGTGGCTGAAATCTGAACAAAACACTAATTTTAGAAAATCTAAACTTTCATGTCACGCTCAGGTCAAGAATTGGAGTAGGTTACTTGCAGCATGTCAAGTTCAGATAAGGAATACTTTCTTGTAAAAGCAGTTCGGCAGCACAACAAACATGAAATTGTCGGAAGTACAAGAAACGAATGGTAAATTTCTCTAAGGCGCCGCCCAAAATACTCAAAATCTCCTTCTTCCTCCAAGTATTGTACGTCAGAATCGTACTGTGCTAAATCTAAGCTAAAGAGGAAGCAAATCAATCGATTATTAATCTGAATTAAGTTTTTTTTTATATTATATTACATATTATTAATTAATATTTTTCATAACGTACCCAAAACGACTCTTATGATACACAGAAAGAGATGAAACAGGATTTGTCCCAATTTCATTTTCATCCCTAAGCCACCGTTGTGGATAGACTGTATTAAAAGCATCTGAAAAAGCACGCCCTCGTGGTTGACCTTCTGGAAGAGGAGGGTTGACCTCCTCCTTGATCGTGTCAACATCAAGGGCAAGTGACGTCGTCGCCGATGATGACTCCGATGCGGACGAGTAACCTGATGGGGAAATGTTCTTCTTTTTATCCTTTGTATTCTTCGGTTTAATTTGGTTTGAACCTTGACCCGGGAGCCCAACATTTGTGACGGGAGTCTGTGAATTGGGGTTGCTCACTGAACTATCTGTTGGCATACTAGAGTTTGACTTGGTGAAGGCCTAAGGCCCCGCCCAATTTTAAACAACCATGTCATGTCAAATTTACGAGAATTTTAAGGACACTCAAAATTTTTTTGGAAAAAAACAAAAGAAACAAACAAACAAAAGAAAGTTCAGCAATAAATCAAAATGGTCGCTGGGTCACCAGAATGGATAATGTTCTTTGACCTATCGGACTTCGAAGAAAATCTGAATTTTTTTTAGATGTTAATTAATTAATTAAAAGAAAATTATTTGTTTTTTCTGTTCTAGATTCACCTATCGTTTTCGAGCAGCAGTCTAGCAGTCCAACTAATTACATCCGCACTGTTGACCAACACATTACTTCTGTGGTGACGAATCAAGTCCTTCCTGGAGGAAGACGACGGAGGAACTGGACGAACTCTCCTCTACTTTCCTACACCTAACGGAAAAGTTCCACCAACCTGTGCAAAAAATTCAATCTATTGTGAACATTTTGATGGTTATCCCAAGTAAGGCTTGTTCTACTTGTTACAAAAAATAATAATTAATATTATTAATCAATTGATAGTTCTTTAGTAAAATTAAATGTTATCAAAAACTTTTATAATCTTTTACTTACTTTTTAGAGAATTGTTGAACGAAGTCCTAAGTAGGGCTTTTACTCCGAAGGAATTCCGGGACATTTATGGTGAAACTGTAGATAACTCCACAACGGTATAATTTTCACAAAAAAAATTTCAAAAATTCCAATTTAAAATTTTTTTTTAACTCCTAGATTCATTTTTTTGTTAAAACAAAAAATTACACCAAAAAGTTATAAATAAAAAAACTGTTTTTTTTTCCAGACAACAGATTTGAAATTACTTGAAAGAACTGGGCTAATTTCATCAAATTACGAAGAAACTCCGCTCTGCTCATCTGTAGTGAGTTAATTAAAAAATAGTTAAAAATTATAATTTTTACGGAAATTACATGAAAAAGTTGTAATTATGTTTTTTTTTAAAAAAAAATCAATTCATATTACCTGTTTTTCCAGGAAAGAACCATTTACCCACGCGTTGCCCGGAATAAAGATAACAAGTGGATGTACGTTGTCAACCATGACGAGTATATTCAAGGGGTCAGAGTTGAAAAGTGTTTGGACGATGACGGACAGTCTTGCGTATTCGGAGGTATAGACTCTTAAGAATTGATAATTTTGTTTTTCTAAAAAAAAACACTAAATTCTTCTCCATTTTTTCAGAAACGGCTCCAGCTGGTTATCAAACAGCTTGTCGTCAAAAGTACATTTATAAAAAACTCTTGGCTCTAACTCCTGAAGGAAAGACATCAACTGACACGTTTAAATTGCCCTCATGCTGTGTCTGTTTTGTCAAGAAAGTCCCATTGGTCAACGTTGTCCTGAATACAAGTCCAGCTGCACAACTAATGACCTCGAGACAACCACCGACTGAGGATAAGGTCGAGCATGAGAATGAACCCGACTATGACGATCTCCCTACTACTTCGTCTTCCTCTGCTACTCGAAGTACGTCACTTCGAACAAGGTCATGAAAGGTCAAGGTGATTCTTTCTTCAATTTTAAATGTCGCACACTCGTACTCGTTTTCCAATTCCCCTAATGAATCGTTGATTTTCACTTTTTTTTTGCATGTTATTGTTTTTCCTTTGTATAATTTTTAAATATTTTAAAGCATGATCCCTTCTACTGTCGTTTTGGACCTGTATATGATTCCTATTAAAAAGTGTCACAAAGTTTTTAAAGTTAAGTATTTTTCTGCAAAGAAAGTTTCTCTTTCTCAAGTCAATTAATTTCTCCAGCACCGACGCTTTTGATAATTTCTGATTTTCCTTTGAAATACTCGTGGTACCAAGTCAAGTATTCGTGTTTTTCTGGAACAGTGAGGTAAGGATTTTTTGACAGAGCGACGGTTACCAGTTCCATGAATTGACGAATTGGACCACTTTTTGGACACCACGACTCAATTACTGGTTCCAGAAAAACGTGATCTGTGAAGTCGTACTTGGAGTTTTCGTCATTTCCTAAGAGACGAACCAGGGACAATGGACATCACATGGACAACTTTTTGTAATATCGCGCAAAAGTACTAAAAATTGACCTTACCATTGTTCGTTATCAATGGGAAAGTGCCAGAGTTTACCCTGTTCTGTCCAGAGTATCATCTCTTCAAAACCATTGGCAGGTGGGTGAGTAGCCCATAACTTGAGTTCCTTTTCGTGAATTTTGTCCCAAGTTGTAAGTGTCGGCGTGACGGGTAGGTCTTTCTGAGGTTTTGAGTCTCGTCTAGTAAATATCCCAATGGGTGGGGCCCCAAAGAGGCTCACTGGGTGATAGGCATAACTTTGTTCACGATTCGTTCTTGGAGGAGGTTTAGAGTAACGGTCACGTTGTTGTGGCTGAAACTGTTGAGTGTTTTCGTTCGCGTTGAGCATCTGTCGAACTCGATGGGCACGACTACCTTCAGACATGGCACTGCGGTCAGGAATTGGTGATGGTTTCTTGGTACGATCAATTTTCATCCCAAGAAAAATTTCACTGGAAGGAAATAGAAAGAAATTGGGTAGTTTAAGTAACAACTGACTTCTGACCTTTGGACTTTTAATTCTTCTTACCTAAGATTGATTTTCTCAGTCTGCTGCGCTTTTAGTTTTTGAACAAGTTCATTCTCTGTAACTTCGGGATTACCGTCTAGTGTAGTAGCGACGGACTTGACGGCTGATAGTAACTGCGGACCTTTGGGTATAAAATGCGTTAGGCGTATAAGTCTACCGCGGCCTCCTCAGGTTTCAATACTTACTCAATTTCGGTTCCTCTTCCTCTGGTTTCGGTGGCGGTGGCATGGATGAAGGTGGCTGACTTGAAGTAGCACCTGTCACAGGATCAACTTGTTCTGAAAGTTTTTCCTTCTTTGGTTTATTTGGATTTGGCCTTTTCTGAACAGCCAATTTGAAGTCAATTTGTGGTGTATCTCCTCGTGCTTTTCTCTCCTTTGAATCC
>JABASK010001078.1:0-10741 GCA_019776465.1 Rambutanura hunanensis
AAATCTACCTTTATATACCAAACCAATTATATAAGGAGGGGTACACGATTTTCAAGGTGCACACCTATGTACGCGTGGAAGTTAAGAACACAGAGGGAGGGGAAAAGGTTTTTTCAAAAAGTGGGAACTAGCAGTTGACCGGCCGGTAGTGTAGTTAGTACGAGTTACGAGTTACAGTATGAGTATGAGCTACAGTAATGTAAATTTTAGTTAAACAATACTGAAGCGTTGAAAATTAGAAATGTCAGTTTTATCGAAGTAAACATGCAAATCTTTATCTAAATCACCTGCTTGGAATGGAGACATCTAATCTAAATGAACAAATGAAGATTTAAAACATTTTCTGTCTTACAATTGCGGGGAACATTAATTTGAATTCATTCATTGTTTAACATTTCACTCCATCGGTACTCGCTACCGCTGTCTAAAATGTTGTTTGCTACTGTAGTGATTTTTTTTGCAGTTACTGCGGGACTTGATGCGCAGTGCGAAAAATTACTGATTGCGTACCTTGCTTTCTTCATTTACGGTGTCAATTTATCATTGAAGTGAATCAATCAAAATAAGGATAAAGATGTTGCTGATGCTTCTAAAGTTGTTGTATACAGCTTGATTGCAGGCAGATTTATTTGGCACACGTGTTCGTCATACCCTAATGCAACATCAATGGAAATGGTAAGAAAATTTATTGAATCGTTGTTTCTTATTATATTCTTTTCTTTTTTTGTATTCAGTCAGATCTAAACGAAAAACGAAGACATACGAAAAAAAATGTTGGAAACGGATTTCGAAACTAGTCGGAGAGAATCAATTATGTTGAATCGGACTGAAGTTGTGGACACCTGAGTTTTAATTCCAAAAGGTAGAGGTGAATTTTTGAAGTTCTTTTTAGCGATAAAGGATTTGATTTTTGGTGATGAAGTATTGTTGTGTCAACAGCAGACAAGCGGTATGACATTATTTTACCTTAGCATTGTGCTAAGCGGATCTCTCGTTTTGATCTTTTGTACAATTACTGCCACTTTGATTTCTTACTACATTGCGGGTAGACGAAATGTCTCATTTGTGTAACGGGCATATAACGATTGCCCAAAAGATTACTATGATTTAGCATATGTAAACTAAAAATACCTATTTTTGCACACGGCACCACCTCACGCGTGCCGGATTATTCAATTTAACTAATTAAGGTTAATTCAATCAAAGAATTAGGATAATCCACTTAACGTCCAGGTATAAATACCCGGACGTTTGCACAAGTAAAAGTAGAAGTGAAGTAACAGTCAGTGAGTCACCATCCTACTAATACTACAGTTAAATAAAAGTCATACACATATATTCATCTGTTCACCAAGAGGACTTTATTCCGATTCAGCATTACTTAGGTACGTTGAGACCCCTTATTGACCTGCTGGGGCCAATGGCCTTCGGGTATTCGCCTTCCCTCTCCGAAGTACTAGGGACTTCAGAGAGGTAAGGATTGGCTTACCTGTATTATAACGAGGATAGTAATCACCTTCGTTACATTTGCATGTGGGTTTTTTAATAATTATTGTGGTGAAAAATATTTGAGTCCTTAATGAGTTTATTTTATTCATTCTTAGACACGCGTGCAGCACCCTCTTCAATTTCTTCCACCAAAGCTAATACAATGCAGGCGGCATTGGACAGTGGAATTCAAGACACGGATACCGGAAACTTCCTCAAAATTAACCACGACTATGAAACTTCATTCGATATGAACCTCGATGAGCCTAACTATGCTACCTTGTGTTATATGCAAATTAACTAAATATATAAAAATTAAAATAGAAGCTTTCTCTAGAAGACAAAGTAGGAAGGGGGACGAATGTCACCTTCTCAAAGGTAATGTTATATAAGGTTAGATAGGTTAAGGTAGGTTAAGTTTAGGGTAAGGATCCTTTTCTAAAAAACATGGAAAATTACTTAAATTTTATTACTGGACCCTTTAAGTGCTTAAGTGCAGTTGGTTACTTTTCGGGTCGCACTTAAATATGTTTGTCCAGTCTTAGTATGACACAGTCTTGTTCGTGCCTTCAATTGGGTTGGACTGGACTTTGATACGGTTCGTGATCGCTTGCCAGCGGTTTGGACCAGTAAGTGTCATTAAAGTTAGTTAAGGTTTAAAGTAAAGTTTCAATTTATTAAATTTTGATTGAATAAAAGAATAACTTTCATGTTAATAAAATATTAACGAACGATGCGGTGTCGCCATTTATTGCAAGTCAAAATAAACTTGTAACAAGTGGTGCCGATTAAAGCCTTGTTTCCCATTTCCATACGTGGAAATCGGAAAATAATTTCAAATTTTTTTAAAAAAATTTTCTTTTTGCAAATTTAAAGTTAATTAAAGCATATGCTAAATTTTACACGTAAACAAATTTTAAACATGCTAATTTAATGCATATGTTAATTTTACACATATGCAAAATTATGCTAATGTATACATGGGCATAAATTTGCATATGTAAATTATATTCTAAATTGCATAAATTATGCAAAATCATTTCTAAAAAAAGGTTTTCCGTAACAAGCAAGTTAAACATGTTTAAAAAAAATTTTTTAGGGAAAACAAATAAAATCAACGGAATCAGCAAAATCAAAGGAGTAGAAACAAAATTTCAAATTTTTGAACAGAAAAATTTCAAATCAAAAAGGTAACGTTTGTCTTTGTCGTCCCTAATTATTCTAATTCTGCTACTAATTTCACTTTATCTTTACTTTAAACAATATTTTTCAGAAATTTTCAGTTTCGAAAAAGGTTAGGTTAGGTTAAGTTAAGTTAAGGTTAGGTTTTTAAGAACATATATTCGAAAATGTTCTTTAAATGAATAGGTTTGATGTATATACATATAAAATATACAATTGAGAATATTACAGGTTAGGTTAGGTTAGGTTAGTTAGGTAGGTTAGTTATAACACTGGAAAGTGTACAACCAACGTCACCCACATCAAGCATACTGCGATCGATGCTTTTAACACCTACGAATGTTACTGCGCCTGCGCAGAATGAACCACCAACTACACCAGAAATTTCTCAAGGGACGCATTTGCACGACCCGTTACCTACTTCCAAAAATCCGACGCAAAATCACTGCGTTACCCCTACTGTGCTAAAGAGAAAGCGTAAGAACTCTCAAACCCTCAAAAGAAGGATGGATGCTTGTGAAGCCAAAATACAAGCATTACAATGTCAACTGGACATTTTTAAAAGACACATTCAACCTTTATCAACCGCAACCTCAATTAGTGGCAATTTGATTATCGACGAAACTAATTGAAGACAATTTTAATTAATTACACCGAGATTTCTCAGCACCAAACCACTTTAGTTTCAAATTATACTTCAGCAACAACGGTTCCTTCTCTCTTTAAATAGTTTTCAAAAGTTTTTTAAAAAAAAAAAAATTCAAGAAAATGAATCTCCACCTGTGTGTGAAGTGTAACGAGAGGTTCCACCGGACACCTGAGGAATTCCGAAGTAATCCAAAACTCGAAGCACGTGTTTGCCCAAAATGCGCCGACGACCCGTCACGATGGCGTGACTTCACCTTTGATGACAAAGATACGACACACAATGTAAGGAAGAGAGAACTTTCACCGGTACGAATCGAATCGAGTGACGATGACGTAAGTGGTATGTCTAAACCACTGACAGTTAAGAGAAAGCGAAGATTTTCTAAGGAGTCACCAGCGTCACCAGAAGTTATTACAATTGACTCAAGGTCACTGTCACCACAACCCGGACCCAGCAAGAAACGAGCAGTGGCTACAATTGCACCAACGGCAAGAGTCACTAGACCACCTACCCCGGACAGCCCAGAAATTGTTTGGGAGGATTTCGCCTTCGAAAACGACCCACCTTCCCCTGCCGACACAGAGATTTTCATGAGTGAACCTGAAACTGAAGACCAATAATCACCATGATCAAAACAACGAACGAACACTGTAACAATTATAACTTATATCACAATCAATATCACATTCAATATTATGTATAATGTAGTTAACTCACCTTTCACCGAGAACGGTGAAAGTTATAAGTTCGGGAGAGTGTAACATCGGTGAACGTCCACGACAGGTGGACCTTTTCAGGTCCATGTCACCCTGTGTGGACTGTCGCGGATGTTGATAATCCAGAGGTTGTCGTCAAGGTGGAATTAATAAAATTCCACCTCCACGCGCCGACTGGATAAGGGACTATCTGGCACTCTTACTTGGCTAAACCGCCAATTAAGAGTGGAAAAGTACCAGAGGATCCCGCGGTTAGGTTAATTAAGGAAGTAACGATTATTTCAGGTATAAATACCTGCACCTGTTAGTTAGTAAAATTAGTCTCAAACTGCTCCTGACTTAAAAGGGGTGCTCTACGCTACAGTACTACACGTACTCTACGTTACACCAATCACTACTAACACTTTAGTGAAATAAACCAACACCAATCATCTGAAACTTCGACATCGTTATTACGTTCATTTCATTTCACCGTAGACGACCAAGGGTAAGGCTCTTATACATTAACATATCATGGCCCAACTACCCCCAACCGGGGTAATTCCCCGTCAACGAACCTCGTAGGGCTGATGGACGAGGTTCCCATAGCCATTCCCTCCAAGTGCCCGTAGGGACTTGGACGGAATGGGTCGGCTACCTGATACTTAACAAAATGGATTTACCCAGTTGTTACACAAGTTAGAAAATTTAAAGGTCATTTTATTTAAAATTTGGCAAAAAGCAGATAAAGCTTTTTTAACACAAAAATTAATTTTTTCAGACCATTTATGTTTCTAACGGAAGTTAAGGAAGAATTACTACATGGACTAATATAAATACAACACAATTTCTACTTAACTTAAAAAGCTCTAAATTACTGTGGAGTACAGTCAAATTAAGTTTTGAGCAAAATATCACTAAAACATTTTTAAAAGATAAATATTTTAAAAAAGTTTCAGAAAAAGAAAAAAATCAGTTACACCACAAGTTTAATGTGCATAAAGCAATAAGAAAAGGGTATTTAGTTATTGAAAAATTTACAAATATCCTTTAACTAAAGAAAAATCCTTTTATTGATACGTTAGATTTCTATTCATTAGAATACATAATTTCCTTTTTGAAAATACAGGATATCAATAATTTAGATATAGCTTTGAAAATTATCAAAACCGGAAAACGTTTAAGACTTAAAGCAAATATTAATCAGTTTAAGAAAATAGCGAAGAAATCTTTGAAGGCACATTTGAATAATTTGCAAAAAGATTTGTATTTATCTATTCATTCAAATAATTTCACACGGTGGATTAGCAATAAAACAGTTCTAGTTCTACGAGATGTTGAATTCTCAAAATTACAATTAACAACAGTGAAACTTGTGGTGGTGTGAGGGATCCTTTTGTAGAACCAACCAGGCGGCATACATTTGGAGAGGCCGCAAAGAAAAGTCACCTTTCAGAAGGCAAGGAGAGAACATCTGGGAGAATCAAGAACGATCGGGTTACTAATTATCGTTAACTTATCCGTTTATCAATTATAAAATATATCTTTTCTCGTGGTGTCAAATACGTTCAAAATACCATACCTCTCATACTCAATAAACGTAAGACAATTGCTTTTATACTCGTTCTTAATCCTTTCTGTTTTTGAGCTACAGCCCCACATCTGGTGGACAAGTGAAGCGTCGATCACTACTCACACGACCACTACTCATACGATCACTGCTCACACGACCACTACTCATACGATCACTACTCACACGACCACTACTCACACGATCACTACTAGGAGTCTCTCTACGTTACGTCGTCGGTCGGAGATTACCAAACGTCACGCTACAACTTCAGGGGCTTATTCAGTTACTGAGTAAGTCCACAGGTTAGAAGGTTGGTTATTTGGTCCTTCTCCTTCTGTTTCACTTCACAACAAAAATTGTAAACACAATCGTTTTTTTCTAAATCTTTTTTTTCAAAAGTGAGTTTGGGATAGTCATTTACCGCCCCATAGCACTACAGTCGGCACCGCCTAAGCAACATGAACTACTGATTTTGACTTTTTTTCAACCAAATTTTTGCAACAATTCTCTTAATTTAAGTTTAGTTATTTAAAGTAAAACATTATTACATAATAATTTATACATTTTTTCTCAAATATTTTCAAAATTTCATTTCATTTTTTTTGTCTCATAAATAAATTCAAATTAGAGTAATTTGTTGCATTAGTTTATCTTTTTACTCGTTTTTTGGTCAAAATTCTGGGAAACGAAATTCTTTTTTCTCATACACAATTCGTGGAGGCTATGTGCCACCGAATTTTTCTTTATTGCTGCCAAGTCCTAACCCTTCTCGCTGGTACATACCACATTTTCGTTCAAATTTTTCTGCCGATGTCTCGTTGTTTGCACACTTTCTGCGTGGAGATTCGAGCCGAGTACATTCATGACGTTATTTCAAGACTTGTGTCTTTATTTTCGATTTGCAATCTTTGTCGCCCTACAAATTTCAAAACTCGCCATCATCCTTTACATTTTGGTAGAATTCTTTTACCTTCTCGTTTGGATTTCTTGGTTACTTCTGTTGATAACCGAAGGTTGCGTTCGATCATTTTTGGCTTCGATACTTGACCTTATTGTCACACACGCTCTGCCTGTCGGCTTGTTGAGACGCTCACACCCGAGACATTACCACATTTTTATAAAGTACTTTTCTGGAGCGAAAGCTACTATTACTTGTCTTTGGTTGAGGATAATTTACTATCACCGTTCATATTTTGGTCCTCGCTTCAATGATAATAATTTTTAGAAAATAATAAATTAATAATTAATAGAAAATAATAAACCAGAAAATAATGGTCAAACTTGGTCATCGACACGAAACGTCCGTAATTCAGCTCCGTCGGGCGATGCACGTACTACCGTTCCGCCTACCGCATCTAGCTCCAACTCGGATGGTCATTGGGGACCACAGTTGATGACAGCGGTGTCGGGTATTACCCGATTGTCCACCAACTGTGGTGTAGCAAAAGTAAGGTAGGGAGTGTTAACCACTCCGCCATGGCTGCCTCATATCCACTTGAGACACAAATCCTTCCTTTTGCTCACCAGTCCGACAAATTATTGCTCGAATTAAATCTCGGACAAGTCTTCATGACAAAAACGTACTACAATACACTAACCAAAATAGAAAAACAAGAATTAAGAATAAAATTTAAAGTGTATTGTTCTTTTGCTACTGAATTTCAAATGTTTAGTGTCGCTCAA
The DNA here is from genome assembly GCA_019776465.1 of Rambutanura hunanensis. Taxonomy (NCBI): domain Eukaryota; kingdom Metazoa; phylum Arthropoda; class Collembola; order Poduromorpha; family Neanuridae; genus Rambutanura; species Rambutanura hunanensis. The sequence continues at coordinate 7,271 of JABASK010001078.1, forward strand.
AAATTATAAAACTCAGTTAAACTAAAAAACATGACTTTAGATACATGTGCCATTTTTAAACTTGCACTGATTTTTTCAATTCTTGTTACGATTATTGTTTACATTCACATAAATTATTAAAGGTTAGAACATAAAAAAGTTTTAAGAATGGAATTGGATCCCTACGCATTTGTGGAACTGATTCCTAATAATTGCATTTGCAGTAGCAGTAATATTTGTGTATTACAATATTCCATTAATAGATTTTTGAACTATTTAAACTGAAATTACCTTACAATGAGTAAACCAACAAAAGTTGGACTTATTCCTACTAAGTTTAATCCTAAAGATAATGCCTACAAATGGTTACAACAATTTGAGTTGGTTAGCATAGCTAACTCATGGACTCCTGAAATTAAGGTAGTTCAACTTCCTAATTATCTAACTTCAAGCGCATCTTTATGGTACTTAAATTGGATCAAAGAAAGAACAGAAAGGAAAAAGGCAGCTAGTGCTACTGATGCATCTAAAAGCATTACTAATGATGGAATTGACTGAAGCTTTGCAAAAAGCTTTTCAATTAGTGGCTAATAAAGAAGTGGCAGAATAAAAATTGAATGAACGAAAACAAGAAATCGGTGAGACGTTTGAAGATTTCGTTTATTCTTTTCTTGATCTTTGCAATGACTACGATTCAAGTTTATCTGAATCGATGAAAGTTCGTAAAATTATGGGAGCGTTATTACCGTAATATTTAGAAAGAATACATACTATGAATATAACGAAGGTAGATGAATTGATTAGCGCTGGAAGAAAAATTGCTGAAACTCAGTATCTTCTTGAACATACAGCTTCAGTAAATTTAGTTAAAGAAGACAACGAAATAGAAAAGTTGACAAAACTTTTCGAGAATCAAACTGTTTTGATAAATAATTTGATTGAGACTCAAAAAGATTTATCGTCAAGATAATAAAGAAAAAATAGCTCAAAATAAAAAATGGAAAGACGATTTAAAGGATAAAACCCAAGTAATTAGTGCTTCGGGAAAAGATAATTTAAATGTGGAAAATTCAATCATTTTGCTACAAATTGTGCAAGATACTCATTCTACAAATGAGTGCTTTCAAAAAACCTGGCAACAGCGGGGTACTCAGAAATACTTTACACGTATTGTTCGTGACGTATTAGTTCGTTTGTACGTACCTTATCTTAAGACCTATTTCGATATCACATGTGCTATACTAAACGCGTTCTTCAAGTCACTAATCCAAGAGTCAGAACAACTTCGAAGTGCAGTTTACAAACCCCTGGAGAGAATAGAGAAAGAATGCTAACTTCAGAATGAAGTGGAAGCTAACAAAGATGTCAATTTGTAAATTTCGTGGCAAGAAATAAATGCTGAAATAATGCATTTTCGAGGTCTTTCTATTCAGGACATCAAATCGATAACTTTAGGATCATACCAGAACAAATTGGCCGAGCTCTACACTCAGCAGCATATTTCAAAGGATTTGACATTTAAAATTCAAGTAGGTTAGGTTAGACGTAGGTTAGGTTAGATGTTGCGTGCGAAAATAAAGTTAAGATTTCCAAACGCAGTCTCATAACCTCTGGATTCGATTCGCGAAGGATGGAATTGGCGCAGATGCTGTTCGAAGGTTGCTCATCATAATTGATTTTAGCGATGTCATTTGAAGAGCGTAATGGTACACCACCCAGTGTACCATGTAAATAATTTTTTCGGTTATATAAAATCGAAAATTGTAGAAATTCGTTAGATAAGGTAAGTAGGGATTCCAATTAAAATCTACTTTAGGTCAAACAACATTGACATGGCGTCGCCGACATCGTGTTTTGTTATGAAAAATTATTTTGAACAAACAGCAGAGCAAAGAGTAACGTAGGCCCAATAGGCATTCCGGTCGACCAAGTACGCCTTGTCACCATTACATCTGCGGTACTTCAATTACAACCGTACATGGTCCGGGAATCGTTGCCTGTTGCCCTACTCTTCGGCTGTTCGAGATTAACAAACACTCCTACGGAACAAAGACCAAACCACTGAATCTTAGTTGTACTTATCAAACAGAAAACAGAATTGAAGATGGTTGTAATTGTAAAAGACAGCCTTCCCATCGCGCGTTCCCATCGCCATCGAGTTTGCGCAAAAGCTACGAATCACTTCAACCACGCTGATCGGCCTGCTCGACCTCGAAGCCCATAGAAGCGGAAATGATTGTCTTATGGAGGCAATCACTGGGGCGGCCGACATTCTGAAGGGAAGTCGCACGCCATTTATCCAGAATGAAGAAGAAATATTATTCAAGAAATTCTACAATTTCAACCAGAAACGCTACCTTTAAGTCAAATAGTTTACACTCACTTACTACACTCACTAATATGAACAATTTTGGTATCACTGTACTGTTCTTGAGGATGAAAATACAAGTATCCTTTTTTTTCAACAGTGTAACAAAAGAGAGTAGTGTATATACGCGGAATTTTGTACCAAAGCACAAAATTAGCCCGCGTATACAGAGGCTAGCAAGTAATGAATGAGTGCTATGTTAAATTTGCTTTCCGCATCCGCGGAAAGATTTCCGACCAAATGTTGAGAATTTTGAAATTTCAGCTGGAAACTTTTCTCCCGCCGCTCTCAACAGTACTGATTTTCCGCCGAATTTTTTTCCGTGAATTTCAAAAAAGCGGTGGGAACGACACGATCCAGGTACACGGACGCAAAAAATTCGTTGCGGATTATGGCTTACCATAATACGCAACTAATTTTTTGGTGTGACCAGATCCATAGATTTTTTTCCGTTGGATTTCGATCCGTGGATCCGGTGTGGCCGAGGCCATCTCACCATCATCATAAGAAAATTTTCGTTGCCTCTCTAATAGGAAACGAGTTCGGAGGAAAAAATGACTCGACATAAACCGAATGAGAGTTCCACATTGTTACTACTATTCCTCTCGGCTGTGAATCAATCAACGCGGAAAAAAACGGCTATTTGGGTGCAAACCGAAAACGGAAATCCTTGGTTACGAAATTTAATGAAAATCTTAAGCTGAGAGTTTGTAATGCTAAATTACTACGACAGAATCTGATTTTTTTTAACAATTCTATCAGAAACTTATTTCTGCAACATTATTGCAGAAACAAGTTTCATTATTGTGTGGTGCTTCCTGGTACGCGCCGAGCTTTATTTTATTTATTTTGCTTTAATTTGTTTGTTTGTTTAGTTGTGTGTACAACAAATAGCGATTGTTTTCCGCGTTGATTGATTCACAGCCGAGAGAAAGAGTAGTAATAGATAAAAACACAAAACTAAAAACTAATACAGACAAACCTTGCTATAGTGTACCTCCTTATAGTGAAATCCTTGCTATAGTGTATATTTTTAATGCAATTGTTCCGTGTTAAGTCGTCCGTTATAGTGGAACTGGATATAATGGAAACCTGGCTATAATGGCTATTGCAGGTATCAGTTT
>JABASK010001079.1:0-10739 GCA_019776465.1 Rambutanura hunanensis
TACAGTTTTTTTTATTAGATGTGACTGTTGGTGGAATCATCGGATTGTTCATTGCCATTCTTGTCTATCGACAGTACTACCCTAGTCTCACTTCCCCGCTCAGTCCGGTGCCATACGTTTTGTTGGACAATGGGGATGACGTGAACAGTTCCTTTAGCAAACTTCAATTGGTAAAAATTGTTTAGTATTTGACTGTATTTACGTCGTTTTGAAATGGTATCGGTTTATTTCCTGAACTCTACATTTCAATTCATGGTGACCAATTACTTTTTCCAATGTTGCCAATCAAAGCTATGACATTGTGTTTGTGATCAGTTATCAATTCAATGACATTTCCGGTCCATGTATTCGAACCCATCAATTGGCAAACTCTAAATGAATAACTCGTGTTTTAGTTAAAAAATTATAGTATTTAACTGCACGTCCAAACTTTTTGAAGTAATTTTACTAATTATTACCGCATTTAATAACAGTTTTGGGTAAAAGTCAAGTAGTTAATAAAAAGAAAACGGATTTTTGGGCAGTAGTATAGAATAAAGCATTTGCCAATTCAATTCAAACTGAATATTGGAGTGTACTGCTACAACGATTACATACTAAGACGTGTTGTATTATTGAATTGTACAATCTTGCAGTTTCCTTTCAGCATTTCTAACTTATTTCAATTGGTATGCTCAATTCACATTTGTTGTAATCGAAATTATTTAAGAAATTGACTAATTTTTTTTTGTTCTATTTGGTTTTTCAGCTTCGAGGTTTCTTCTAACATTCAATTACACGTTGCCCGTTATTTAAATTCTTGTTTCTAAAAATCAAAGTTTACTAAAATTTGGCTTAAAATGATTTTGCAACAAAATTTATCTCAAGTCGCCTACTTCTTTACGGCATAGGAAATCCTTCAGCTTACGCCATTTCTTTAGTTTGTTTTGTCATCTTCCGTTTCTGAGGCTCTTTTCTGCCTTGGAAAAAATCCTGGTTGTCGCCGCTTTTCAATTGAGAAAGGATTTTTCAAAATTTAAAAAAAGCAATTGCTAATTTTGAATATTTAGTGAAAATTTACAAATGGAGTTCGAATTGAAGTTCGTGCCTGAAGTGCTTCCCATAGTCGTGCCTCAGCCAAAATGTCTCTGGCAATGTCATCCACAACGGCGTCATCTGCTGAAGTGTCGACGGGTGCTTCATACTCGTAGTCTTTGGAAGGAGTTTGAATCGGCATGGAGCCATCACTCCGTTTTCGACCACAACCTGACAAAAACTTTGGATTAATTCTAAAATTGAATTAAGTTTTGTGGTAAGTCCTTGAAGTGTCGTAGAAAATTTAAATTACAATTTTATAAAATTGTTTTTCAAGACCTAATTTCCTCTACTAAATTTTAGGTTACCTGTGAAAGCATTGCAAAAAGTCCGTTTGTTCGGTACCCTCAACTTGGAAGTTTGTAGATCTGTTGTTGGCTCTTCGGCATCAGCCCCATTTCTCCCCAAGACGGCCAAACTCTAGAGAAGGAAGAGGTCAAAGGTCATGCCAATCTACTCAAGTGTCAATTCATTACAGGTTCGACAATGTAAAGGATTATAATGACATCCATTAGGCTCATGTCTGAAGGAACTCGTGTGAAAATTTCAGATTTCATTGGCTTAAACCAATTAGTAGGAAATGAAGGACCGTTGCCTCGCAACTTTGCATCTCCTCGGAAGTAACAATTACCACGAACATTTTCGTGACTGACAACAGTCACTTTAAGTTCCCTTCTACCTCGTCAAGTCCAAAGGCTACAACCTTACCCGCCCACGTCAACCAATTTCGGCGTTCCCATATTCATCCTGGAGAAAGGGCATGTCATCGGCCCACTTACCAACCCACTCGTCACAAGCGTCACCTCATTTTACCCCGCCCCAAAATTTTTTCATCCGCATAAACACTTGAAAGGTTCAATGTGACAACCGGGAGAAAGTAAAACTTAAGTAGACCGGAAACGAAGATCCCGTTGACCACTGGAATGAAGGATGACCAAGTGTCAACTACTTGTGAGTACTTGCCTACTTGGTCTAATTTTAGCCCTCATTTGTCACCCTCTACTGCTTTCTCCTGGTTGGTGGTACATGTTTGGATTCGGAATTGGATCTTGGAATGAAAATGGACATGGAATGAAGTGAAGGGGGAGATCGTCGTAAGAAAGCATTTGCCGACCCTTGTCAACTTAGAGTAAATAATTTTGAAGGACTTACTCGTTTCTTCAAGGGGGTAGATTCCAGAAGAAACTAATAGTGATAGGTTCACTACAAAAACAGCAAGAAGGACCACGAGACTCAAGTTTCGCTCGGTCTTCATTGACATAATCCACAGCATGATTGAATTCACAATTTTCAAAAGAAGGTATCAAATTCCTGTAAAGCAAATTTTTTATAATGTATAAGTTACTCAATGAATTAGAATTATTAAGTAACACTTTAGATAAACTAGGATACAGAGTAAGAAGACTTTCTCCAATATTTAGCATTCCATGGCCAGGGTTTTGTTGACACAGTAACAAATGGGGATGCCAGACTTTTCGCCGTTTTATTCCATGTCAGGTCGAACTTGTCTTGATTGTTATTGACATTATTACTATTGTTTCCTTTTCCCTTGTAGACTGAAGAAAAGTAGGACATTTTAAAAATTTAGTGGATGAGGTACGGCCGTTTTAGTAAGAAGCGTTTATCATAAATCTGCCTTGGAGTTATAAAATTTTCAATTCATATGAAAAAGTACTTACAATGTAAACCAATTGAGTTAATGCCTTCTTATATTTATTTTGTAAGCTTAGAGAAACTTAAATACATAATACTTGGCGTAATTTCATGTGGACTGATTTCTTAGGAATGATGAGCAGTTGTGAGCTCTGTAGCCCACTCCTTATTTTGCCAAAGTTCAAATTTGTAGCAACCTGCTGCTTTTTCTCTCTGAAAAACTTTCTTTTCAATGCGGTCAAATTGGTTGGACTTGAAATTATACAGGGTCCCAAGCTGAAGTCGCTGGTCGTTAAAGACTAGTGTCAAAGAATACGGTAATTAGTGAGTTGGACACTACAGAAAAAGTTTACTGCTGAACTTTCCAAATCATCAACCCATTCATTTCCAGTGTGACACCATTTTTTTTTCAAAAGATACCTGTGTCCTAACAAAAAAAAATCCATAGAAATGACAAAGTGTCTCTGCGTGAGCGTTACGAAATTTTGTTAGGAAATAAAACTAGACGTAAATTAGTTGGGTCTTGTCATCTCTTTCCTAATGATCACCACAATTGGATTCAAAGAACCAAAGAGTCAGAGCGTCTTTTGAATTAGTTGGTCCATTTGTCCAAAACTTTGACCATGTGCCTCACATGCAGCTTTTTTTTTTTTTAAAAAAAAAAGGATTTTGTATCGTTTCACTAAAGTTTCAAAGTTTTATCAATGACTTTCGGTGACAAGAACTTTAAATGCGCAAGGATTTCTCGTTGTACTTTAACTTATTTAAATTTCTCCAAGTTTTTTCTTACTTTTAGAATAGTAGTTAATCTCTGAGTCTGAGAAAATGTGTTTAAAAAACTGTTTTTTTAAAAAAAAAACTTAGCAGAAGGAAAAGTGGTGAACTAAGTTGACCCTATGTAAGAATGCTATCGACTTTACTCTGCTTTGTGGAACATTATACAAATGAACATTTGTGAGCAACTAAATTGATTATTGAAAATTAAAAAAAAAATTTTTTTTTAAATTACCGATAGTAATATGATGATAAGTATAACCCAAGCTTGCTCGAACCGTGTTCCCGACCAGAATGAAGCTTGTGTCAATGAAGTTTGGATCGAGTTGTAAATGACGCCGCCGTACGCTCGCTACTACTTTCCACCGATTTTTGAAAGAGTGCAGGGAAGCCCGAGCGTGTTTATATACTAAACCGAAAAAAAATTGCAAGAGGGTTTTCGATGTGGAGAAAGCCATATTTCAATTCCAACCCCCGTCATCAATTCGAACAACAATTTTTTCGTATTCGATTCTGCGTACTTTCGTACCTTTTTCCAAGAGTCTACCACACTCTCCCTAACTTTTCACTACGACAGATTTTTACTCAATAATCAACAACTTGCGGCGCTTTATCTTTCGTTAAGAAAAGTAACGTTAATTATGTCACTGACTTATGCGTCCTGGAGAGGTGACACATATTGTCAATTTCTTCCTGTGGTGAAACAGGCAATTAAGTCCAAACCTAATGCTTTCACTCCTCCATAATATACTAAAAAACCGATTTTCGGGTTATTCACACCGATGCTAAAATTTTGGCACTAGCCAAAAGAAGACGCTATGATAGAGCTGCTAATCAGCAGTAAAATATCAACTTTTAGTTGAATTGAGTCCTTGATAATTTCTAAACTATTGAAAATGTATATTAAAGCTTTAACCACAAAGTTACAAATTCTCCAATTTCGTAGAACTTTCATCAACATTTAATAAAAAAAGTTTTTAACACGTGTAAGTTCCGTCTCACATGTTTTTTATGAAATTTCCCTGTCGTGAACATGATTAAGGCCTTTCAATCTTGCGGTTTCGGTGTACCCATGGACCAGACACCGTGGAAAGGTAATGTTGACGTTTTGAATTAATTTGTCAACGGTTCTCTTCGTGCACTTTCCCCACACGGTTTTTTTTGACGGCGGACATATGGACTTTGACAGTATGGCCATGGATGAAACAGTTTGAAGTGAAATCTGTTAGATTATATGTTGTATTTGGATTTTATTATTTGTAGAATGGTTGAAGGATGAAGGATATTGAATTCAATTAGAATCTATTACGCAAATAGAAAAGAAGCGTCATGTCAACCTCCTCTTGGTTTTTACTCTTAAGCGTTAGATATGACAGATGGACAAGGCTCAACAAATTTCTGATGTCAAAGTACACTAGGATATAATAATACGTCGTTTTCTCTCATTTCATTTTTTTTTCTTAGTAAAAATTTGTTTATTTAAATAATTTCATACTTTCCAGATTAAATTGATCCCCGGAGCCGGACGTAGGAAGTGGGAAATGTAAGTTGCAATATTGAAACGTATTTGGGAGTTTACATCAGTCGGATTGCAATTGTAAAGGAAACTGACAAAGTAATAATGAATGCAGGTATGAGGTCATTGACCTCAAACAATTTAAAATCAAATGAAAATAAAGTATGAAGAACTTCCTAGAACAACTTCTTCAACTTTTTCTAGAATTTAGGAAGCTAGGTTGCCATGGGGCAACAATTATGTTTGCAATCAAAAATCGATGCGCTTGTTAGTTTTTTTTTTTAAGTCTAGTTAAAAAAATCATAATCAGTGTGTTTTTAACCGTTGAAGAGGCAAGACGCATCAAGGCACTTCTTGAAAATTCTTAGCAGGCTCCAACGATTGTGCAGATTGATTCCAGAAGTACGGCTTTACAGAAAATTTAGTAATCGTAAGTATCTATCAAAACTTAATCGGTGAAATAAAAGTTGTGCTTGACTATTGACGATTGACAAGGTCAATGGTGTTAACAAAAAAAATCTAAAGGTCAGTCAAGGTCAGATATAAGTTTTGGTTTTTTGGTTTTAATCTATGAAAATGTGCGGAAGGTCTTAAAAAGAACAATGCGTTCTCGCAGGAAAAAGTTCCATGCCACTGCAAACTTTAGAGGTCATTGTGTCAAGAGCGTCATGCGATAACGCTGAATTCTTTTTTTTGTTTCAGTCTTCCAATTTCCGTTTTACTGCCTAAAAATTGTCAATTTTGATTTGACTGCGAGCGAAATAATTTGAATTGAGCAAAAGAGAATACACCTTATGGGTTTCGCGCATCACGGGCGATGCGGCAATTGCTCATTTATTTTGTAAAAGCCAACTATTTAAATTTTCGGCCATGACCCCGTTAAGTTAGAATTCTTGACTTAGGTGATCCGATAAAAGTTGTGTCATGACTGATGCTGCGCGTAATTGTAAAAAGAAATGGGGATGGTTTAAAAAGTAGAGATGATGACATACTTGGTCTTTGTGGAGTAACGGTAAAACAACAAAAACAACTAGAGATTTGGTTGTCAATGACAATTACGCAGCGTTTCCATTAATTTTTTCGAATTCTTTTGAAATGTTCAAATATTAAACGAAAATTCCAATTCATTTTAAACTTTTAGTAGAAAAAACGTTTTTGACGAGGTGCGCATTAGCTTTTCGCCACACTGACGTGAATTCTTCGTTTCAAGTCAGTCTGCCATTTGATCATGTGTGGTAGTTGGGAACAGGGAAAGGAGGTGGGGTCGGTGCTCTCTTCGAAATTGTGTATTGTGTTGCGAAGTTGCGATGTTGTCTTGGATAGTCGCTGATTTTAGACAAAAAGTGAAAAGTGACAGAAGAAAGTGGTCTAATTTATTTCATCCATCTTGAAACTAAAGTTTAGTTATAATTGTTAATGCCGCAATGCTGTGCTGCTGGACGTTTTTAAGTTTAATAAAACAGACTTTAGTGTAACTAATTTTTATTTTATATCATTTTAGTTAGGTACGTGTGACACAACGAACGATTGGATAGAGAAGAAAAAAATGGCCGCAAGTCGGAAGCTTCAGGGTAAGTGAATCGTGTAATTTTACCGCAAGGGTACAGTCGGAACATTTTTGTTTACAAGTCTGATCTATGTAACTACTCACTGGTTACAGTTAGCCTGGCTTAGTTTTTACCTAGGTATAGCTAACTTAGAAAGACAAATTGATACTCGTTATAATACTACATATCACTACGATTAAGCGTTTCTTTCCATTTACTAATCAGCTGAGATTGATCGCTGTCTGAAGAAGGTTTCAGAGGGCGTCGAACTTTTTGAAGAGGTTTGGAACAAAGTTCACAATGCAACAAATTCAAACCAGAAGGACAAATATGAATCGGATCTTAAAAAGGAAATTAAGAAGTTGCAACGATTAAGAGACCAAATCAAGGGATGGATTGCATGTGGAGAAATCAAGGACAAAACTGTTCTGATCGAGACACGAAAATTGATCGAGACGGTGAGTTTTAAGTTTTGACCTTAATAATAAGTTTTAACCTTAATAACTTTCGCTATTTTTTTAAAAAAAAAAAGAAGCTTTTATTCAATTTTTGGATCCAATGGAATGAATTATTTTACAGCAAATGGAACGTTTCAAAGTAATTGAACGAGAGACCAAAACCAAGGCTTATTCAAAAGAAGGACTTGGACTTGCTACCAAGACGGATCCAATAACTCGTGAACGTGATGAACTCAACACTTGGCTCATCAATACGATTGACAACATGCAAATGCAAATTGATTCGTTCGAGTGTGACATCGAGTCCCTGCTGGCTTCAAAAAAGAAGAAATTGGATAAAGAGAAGCAAGAGAAGTTAGACATGTTCAAAAAGGTTATGGAGAAACACAAGTTTCATGTTGGAAAATTGGAGGTGATTCTAAGGACACTTGATAACATTACAAATGAAGAAAAGGTAAGGCAAACGCATAAATTATTTCTCATTCAATATAATTTGGAATAACTAATTTTCTAGCTTCCCATCTTCCTGGCCCAAGTGAAAAAGATTAAAGAAGATGTTGATTACTACCTTGATTCAGCCCAGGACCCGGAGTATGAGGAGAATGAGTATCTGTATGATGATATTGAATCTCTTGATGATATTCTGGGCAGTGGTGTAGGTAGTAGCACCATATCACCAAATCCCACTTCTGTTGTGGATACTAATCCTTCCACTCCCACAACGTCAACAGGTCGCATGTCCCCATCACTGCAAACTCTTGCCATTGAAAAACAACAACAAGAGTACTTGCGGCAACACGAGCTCCAACTTCAACTTCACCAACAACACTACGAAACCCATGGGTTTCCTGAACGTCGTAAGTCTTACACGGACGATGGTAGCTCGAATGCCAAAATCTTCAAGCCCCTACCTGTTAAAGCATCAAATGGTGGTGGTTATGGTGGAAAAGTTCCTTCGTCCTCTGCGCCGAATCATGGCGGCCACAATAACGTAAGTCCTTACCCACCAAATTCCTCTGCTGAAGCAGCAGAATCAGGTAATAGTGATCCTCTACTGAACACAAAAAGTTTAAACACAACACCTCCCTCGTCATCCTCCATTGCGGTGGAGGATGGTGATGGTGACCCTGAACAAACTGATAATTCCTTTGTCTCTGACCTTGAGTCGAAGCAACCAAAGCGACGATCTCCTAATGTGACTCACGAGGCCAAATATGTGAAGCCAATTGCACTGATTCCTGCCCCAGTACAGAAGCGAACCTTTACTCCAGTGCCAGTGCCAGTGCCTGTTCCCAGTGAACCACTACCAGATGTTGTTCATTCTTCCAATGGCCCCACTCATCATCAACCACAACAGCAACAACGTCCAGGAAGTTTTGAAAAGGGTGAGATGTTGATTGTTGAAACTGAACACCGTGAAGGTTCGATAGATATAACGTCGATATCCCAGAATTCCCAAAATCTAAATTGTAATAACGAAAGTCCAAGTTCAGGAAATGGTGTAACAACTTCTTCCAATGTGACAGTGTTGCATCTTAAGGCGGTGCGTAGTGATCAGATTGCCCAAAGTGATCAAATGCTTCGACCTGCTGAGGTCGAGTCCAATACGACGTATACCCAGGCCCATTCGCTCCGTGACAACAAGGATCACGAAGTGATCAATGTCCCTGTTCAAACGCACGTAATCGACGAGGATCACGTAAGTTGTCTTTGTCACGTAAAAACATCCAACATGTAACATAACATTAGTAAACATCTAACAAAACATTTTATAGCACCAGAGAGTGGAAAGTACTCTCCACCAACAGCAGCAGCAACCAATCAACAATGCTGCGCACTTGGCCGCTGCCCATGACCAGTTGATCTTGGAGCAGTACATTGGTGGAGGTGGCGGGGATGCACCGGACAGTCACTTGACCACGTTGAAGTCGATGGCTCAGGAAGTTATGACACGAGCTGGCCTCAACTTTAGTGCTGAACAGCGTATGTACTCTGACCATTGAATTCAGGAATTTTTAAGTGGAAATCTCTAGTAACCGTCAAACTCAAAAAAAAAAAAGAAGAAAGTTAAAGTCATTTTGTTTTCGTTAGGTTCAGGAAGTGATGCAACGACTTCGGCGCATATTCCACCATTGCTTGGAGTTGCTCCGCTTGGTCCAGTGCCTCTTCATCCAAAACACGACTATCAACTGTCAATGTTGGAAGCGGCCCATTACCATCTTCCGTGTCCCGCTGATTCTGAGCCACTTCGTCAGTATTTGCCACGAAATCCAATGCCGACTCCAAGCTACTATCCACAAGTCAGCATATTTCTATAAATCTAAAGAACAAACTGGCCAAAACCTAACCTAACCTTTAATTTTATTTTTAGGCGCCATTGGTTAATTCGGATTCGTTAGAATTCTTTGGTCGCATGTCCATCGAAACTCTGTTTTTTATTTTCTACCATCTCGAAGGGACTCGTGCTCAGTACATGGCGGCTAAAGTGTTGAAGAAGCAAAGCTGGCGTTTTCATACTAAATTCATGATGTGGTTTCAGCGTCACGAAGAACCAAAAATCATCAACGAAATCTATGAACAAGTAAGGATATTTAAAAAAAAAAAGCTAACCAAACTAAAAAGTAGCAGGGGGAAGATTTTCAGCCTCCCAATCTCAATCTTAATTAATTGGTAACGTGAGGTGACCCATTACTCTGACAATTTTCTCTGATGGTTCTACTTAACAATTTTGGTCATTTTAATTAAACTTAATTTTTTTTCTACTCATTTGTTTTGCAGGGAACTTACATCTACTTCGACATTGAGAAATGGGGTCAACGCAAGAAGGATGGGTTTGTCTTTGAATACCAGTTCTTGGAGGATCGCGACCTAAACTAACGAAACAAACACAAACGTAAACACTGCACGCACCAACAACTCATCAGCACATTTAGCATCCATCATTCGTCTCACCAAAAAAATTTGCAAAGAAGAAAAGTCCTCGGAGAAGCGGAAATCGAAGAATAAAACCTTCTCATTTTTGTATTAAATTTCATGCGAGTCTGTAAAAAGTAGAGAATATGGCATGAGATTTACTTTGACTCGATTAACTATTACCTACAATTGTGTATCATCCTAGGTAATGGGTAGTCTTAGTTTATTAGTAATGGTAGTGTTTAATTTTTTTTTTGTAAATTGTACATTTTTGTGGAAATAATTGTGATTTATTTGAAGCATTTTAAAGCATTTTAAGCATTTTATTTTTGTTTATTGTTGTCATTTGATTTGTATTTTACAGGATAACTACTAAGGCAAAGAAAAATCAACAGCTGAAAATCCATAGCCTCAACTTGAGACAGATTTTTACACGGAAGTGGGCCATTTTTCAGCATATTGTTTGTCACTAGCAACATCTGCTAAATAGACCCGATGAAAACAAAGCTTACTGGACCAAATACAAAATGGTTTAGCTGTTGATTTTTTTTCCTCTAGTTATCCTATCCTGGTAATTTGTAGATTGGACTAACAATCATTTGTGAGTCAAAGTGAATACGTTAGTTTTTTTGTTAATTTTTTTTTGGAAGAGGATTGGGAAAGAGAAGGTTGATTTTAGTATGTTGTTGCTCGTTTCCATTTGTCCCCTTTTGTCCTTCAGGAAAAGTGCAGTTCGAAATAAGGGTTTGTACAAGTTACGACCGTGGAGCACGTTCAACTGCCGCCGGCGGCATAAACTTACAT
>JABASK010001080.1:0-10732 GCA_019776465.1 Rambutanura hunanensis
GATATAAACAGAAAAAACCTTTTAATGAAATTTCGAAATTTGTACAAAAAAATTATTTTTTTGCGGTTAGAAATGCTATTTAACAGGATTTTGAAGTAAAGACTCCAGTTCTCCAGCAAATGGGTGCCAATGCTTCTTCGCTAATAAGGAATCTGAATTTAGTTAAAACTTTTTTAAACCAATATATTGGTTTAATTTCAATAAACTCAGAAAATTTTGGTAGCACTAATACGCTACCTATGAAATTTATTTTAAGAAACTAATTTTCTCTATTGTGGAACTTCGTTTTTTCACGAGATATACGACTGACCTGAGAAAATATGAAAAAGAAGATAAAATTTGCAATCCAAATGAAGTCGAAAATGTTGAATGGATTAAGCCATCTACTAACTTGAAAAAATGTGGTGCTGTAAAACATGACACGGTTATTTCTAAAACGATTTCATTTCTTTTTGACATGTTCTACTTGTAAATCGCCTACTCTGAAAAAATAGTTTCAGGAATTTAAATTACCCAATCGCATTTTGACCACCTTAAAAATTTAAAACAATTGTTGACAAACCATAGTAAAAGGCAACAAATTTAAACATACCAGAGCAAGCTACTTAACACTTTGCCATTTCGAGATTCTAGAATTTCTGGGTTTTTTTTTTGACGATAAGTGTCGCTTCATTTTGATTGTTAATTCGAAATTTTAAATTGGTACATTTCGAATTATTGAATTTTCTAAATTTGTAAATAGAGTTGAACAAATAACTCGCATTCTAAATTTTCAATTTTTTTAAAAAACCGTGTGATGTTTTGTAAAAGTCTGGATTGAATTCAAACTTTTGTTCAAAACTGTGGACGTAAAACCGAAAAGGTTTTGATGTCCCTTTTTTTCGAAGTCACTGCCATAATTTTATTACCAGGGCAACTGTCGTGACATCCAGGAAAGACGTTGTGTGACAGGGCGGGATTCCATTGGGATGACAATGGGAATTCGGAATACAATAAAACCAGAACCCATAAATGGGAAGGATCCTATTCTCCTTGAAAAACTACCAGTTTCAATTCAAGTCACATCTTACCAAAAACTAACAACCATTAATTTTCCAGTTGCGTTCAGTTCCATGTCACTTTTCCAGAATCATTAACAATTTGAATTCAAAATGAAGAATTACAAGTAGAGAAAAGTTTCAAATCTACATTTTTTTTTGAGTTTGTGATCAAAATCTCCCAATTAAAAGCTTCAACCGCATCTTTATCCTAGGAATTTTAGTTGAAAAAAAAAACCTTTTAAAGAACACATGTGGAGTTGGTTATTTAAAAAAAGGTTTTAGCCAACGCACCTCCACCCTTGTGATATGTCCCAGTTGGATGAACAGATTCAAAACTGTTTTTGAAATCTACCCGAACCGGTTCCTCATCAACGCTTCATTTCCCACATCCTCTCACTCAGGAAAACGTCACATTCTTATCATTTCAATCGAAACTTGGAAAAAAACTAAAAAAACAAGGAGGTTACGAAGAGGTTTTTAGAAAAAGCTTACCAAAAAGTAAAAAAAAAAATTCTGAAACAAAAAACACAGGGTCGCTGCGTTAAGCTAAGTTGAAATTGTAGGTTTCTCGTTTCAATTAAAACAATGCCCAGGCAAAATTGAATCGCATTTAAATTTGACAAAAAGAACTGTTCCTGATTTTAGATGATTCAAAGTACGTAACGTCAGGAAGCACTCTCAGTGTCAAACCCCCTGTCGTCCAGAGTGTCATGTCAATTCCTATTTCGTACCTTCCCTATGAACTTTATATGTCTTTTCCTTTTTTAAAAATGTAAGAGCAGTGGCCACTAAAACGGAAATGTCATTGTCAAACATTTTCCAAAAAAGGCTTCTTTTTTTTCGATACGTCTTATTTCCCTCTGCCATGTCACACCCCAAGAAGATTTTCATCATTTGAAGGAAAAAAGTACTGGCCAGCCTCCGAGACCAATATTGCCCAACATTACGACCGAGTCATAAAACATTTTACCCTTTGGAATTTGGAGGGACAAAACTCTCCCAAAAAATGGACCACTTCAAATAGATTTATCAATGGAAAGGGTTGATGATGTTATACGTAAAAATTCAACTCCGCCAAACTACAGCACGTCGAGAAAGAAAAACAATTTAAAAAAAGCGTCGGAGTTTTCTAAAACCTAACATTTTGTATGGCAAAATGCCAAAGCAAGATATAATTTGTAAAACAGGAATCTACTAGATTTTCGATCCTCTTTAATTAAAAGCAGGCAAAAGAAACGCTATTCTTTCAAATTCAAGAAATTGTTGAAGAACGGGGTTATTAGAGAATTATACAGGTGAAAGAAAGTGTATTTTTAATTGGCTACTCACCTAACAAGTTTTTTTCTTTCAAAACCCGCATCCGAGGACCCATACGATCTGTCATCATTTAAGCTTTTGAAATTGGAATAATTCTCACATCGAACCAAATGAGGTTGTTTTCAAGCTTCCAACTTTTTTCAACAAACCTATTAAAAATCAAAATCAAAAAAATTTTTTTACTTAAAACTACCCTATATTTCTGTCCTCACTTCCTAAGTGTTTACAACGTAGGGAAATTACAGGTTTTACAATATTATTTATAGATTTTTTTTTATAAAAGAAAAGAATTCCGTACCCAAAATCGAACGTCACCCCTTTTTTCCTTTTGCAAACGAATGACCATAGAGTATTCCTAGAAAACGAAAAAAAATGTTGATTTTTATAACTTTTTTCAAAATCTCTGCGACTACAAGCTTTTCCGTACGAATTCCAAGAACAAAGTGAGAGCCGTTATTTGCAAGGAATTGGCATATATTCCAAAAAATAGGGGATGAAAAAGCTTTTGCGAAAAAAGGGTCTTACATTTAACAATGACGCAGTTTTCCACACGGACCCACACTGCGGATTTCGCAACAATATCCTGGTGACGCATCCCCTTCCAGCTCTTTCCTAATCGTTACCATCTGTCGCCAATTTTTAAAAACAGGATTCACTAAAATTTTGAAAAAAAAATTTCAACCCTTGGCTTTGTAAGCTCATTGGCTGATTTTGACTTACAGATGGATTCGATATCGAAATTAGATAATATCTTGCCACGCTTTTTTTCACGAATCTTCTCCTTGGTAAATTCTATTGTTGTCCAAAAAGGCACGGACACAAAAGGCCCCGTTCCGGATCTGTCAATAGGGAGAGGTGAAGGGAAGGAATGGGCTTGACATACCTCTTTTCCATGTCAAATATGTGACAAGGGAGTAGGAAAAAGGCGAAAAGCAAGGGGAAAATAAAGCACCGTCGTCATAGGGATGAGGGAAGAAGGCTTTTCAGAGTGAAAATGAAGTTCCGCCATTTTTCTTTTTTTCTTCATTTTCACGAGTGAGTCCTCTCATCTCCAACATCCGTTTCGATTTTAAAAGATCAGTTTGACATTTTGAAGTCTGAGAACCGATAGGTTCCCGGCCCATCAACGTCCCACATAAAACATTTTTTGGAGAGCCCGGGCTTCTTCTGGATCAGTCAAGCGACGACGCCAAGTTCGTAGTTTACTGCTTCGCTTTGAGCACATCTTTATGAGCGGTTTTTTATGTCACCCCCCTGGAATCCTGGTAACGTCATTTCCTCAACACCGTTAGAGCTCAAAGATGGACCTTCTACGCAAGCGTTTCAAACAGAAGTCGAGCCCTGACTTGAAAATAAACATTGATAAATGAAGAATGATGGATCAGTTAAATTTCCCTGAGCCAAATTTAGGCCAGTTGGAGTTGATCCTAGTCAAACTGTGAATCTTGGAAGGTGCTCAGAGGAAAGGGGATGAAAAATAAGGTTTCTGTGGTCTATCTCAATAAACTTGGCGTTGTTTCTAAGCTCTTGAGTGCTTGGGAATCAAAGATTCATTCGCATTGGCTCAAAAACTAAACAGAAGTCCAGCCTACTACTCTCGACCTGGAAAATTCAACCATTTTTTTTTGTTGGCAGGGCTCTTTACTTAATTTCTTGCTAGCATCTGCACTGAGATCCTTCTACACCCTAAATGGGATTTGCACGCACAGGAGCAAAAAAAGGATGAAAGAAGATTATACACGTAGGCGTTATTTTGAACTAGTTCTTAAAAGACTTATCCTTACAAAGATCAAAAACCTAATTGAAAAAAAAACATTAAATAATTTGCAAAAAGAGTTTTTAACTTCACAAGTAAGACGCCGTGTTGAAAAATCAGTGTAGATCTGTTGCTGAATTTTTTTTTTAAATTTCTTAGGTGGAAATGCTGTTTTGACACGAATAATACTAAAAAGGTTAAAAGAAATATTTTGATTTGCAACACAAAATTATTTAAATAATTGTAATTTTTTTTGTAAATTGAATTTTTTTTTGTATCTTTACGTTCAAAAGAGTGCTGAATTTTATACTCCGCTACAACCATAAAGGGTTCACTTCACTAATTGGGTTGACAAGCCGAGATGACACTTGAACTAGCTCAAATAACTCTGACATTTCCTTCTTTTGATCAAAATTTATCACGGGAGGAAATGAGAATTGGCACAATAATAAATTGGACGAAGGTTCTAACTCTTGCAACCGTCAGTGAATGACTAAAAATGGCAAAGGGCAAGGAAGAGACCCTAGTTAACTAAGGGGGAAAAAGAAGCAAAGGCCCTTTTTATTTTTTTATTTTCTTTTTGTAATTTTCCTAGAATTTATTTTCGCAAAAAAAATATCCTCCCTTTTGCAATCTCCGGCCATTCATTCATTGTTGCGAAATTTACGTTGTTTTATGACCATTCCCTTTGATTTGTAACGATACAAGGAGTAAAGGCTCCTCTCCCTTTATTCATAGCACTTGGCAAACAGCGCGTTACCAGTCCAGAACGAATTTCAAGCCTTGCCTTATTTGGAAATCAAGACAGTAACATTTAAGGGTTCCTTCCTCATTAGTGCTTTTTTGTTGAAAGCCCTTAAACATTTGAACCCACTTAGGAAACATGTGAAAATTTAATGATTTTGAAAATGAAAATTTAAAACATGTACATATCTCTTCTTGCTATACTTTCCTTAATGAGAATTCAAGTTTTAGAATTAAAATGATGAATCTTCAGGAAAGGACCTTTTTATCTTTGGATTGGATGCGTGTGGGCCCTAGGTTAGGTTTAGGTTTAAGGGCCCTCCTAACCAATGAGCGGTAGGTACAGAAGGATTTATCATTTGTTCCCATCAAAGTCTCCCATCATGAATTCAACCCTAAAAGAACAATGCATGGAAACTAGACCCATAGAAACCCACAGGCCGGCGTGTTTCTCTTGTTATGATGATGACTTCCTTCTGATTGTTGCGACATGTAATAACTAATCAACATAATGAAACAGAAAAATTCGATTAAAGGCAAAATCCATTTCAAATACATCTTCAGTTGAAAAGTTAAATAATTAAACAATTTACACTTTTGGAAAATATTCAAGTCCTTTCCCCCATAATATTCTAGGTTCGCTTTCGTTTTAGTCTTCACAAAATGACAGAGATGGCACTGTACTTCGGGGAAAGTCTACGGATTTTTGTAAAAACGAGCATGAACCCCAACGCTTTCACTAGAAGCAACTATTTTGTCAGTTTTCAAAAAAAAATGTACTCCCGTATCCTTTATAAACTTGGTGAATTGGCAAAGTGAATTTGCAAATTCGACACTTACGGCAAGAAATAAGGCATGACATCAGCCTTATTAGCATATTTTTTTCAAGTACCCACTAATATTCTGACTTAAGCAATGACTAATTGGAATGACATCTATTTTCGTAATAATGGTTCAGCAAAAAAAAATTAAAATTGCGACTAAGAAATAAAAGAACCTTGATTCTATTCTTCTCGGCGGCAATTTCCCTTTGATTCAGTTATTTTTTTGCATTAGTTCATACCAACTTCTTCCTAACGATTGGTTTTGACTTAGGGGCAAGAGGTTAGGCCCATAAAGACTTGTTTTGAATTCACTGAGCCAGCCAAATCATAACAAGTGACGTTAGTCAAAAAGTACCGTGCCAAAGTTAGTCACGTTAACTTACTACGCTGTTAGTTTTCGCAGTTAAAGTAAGTAGGCTTACCCGGTTACTCGTTCCAGGGGCTCCAATGCACCCCCCCCCCCAAAGAAAAACATGAAAACATTTTCTGAAATTCACTTTAAAAAAAAACACACAATAACGTTTACTTTTCCTTGCCGTTGAATTTATTTCCAAGGACTTTTTGTTGTAATCGTAGAAAGAAGAACTAAATAAACTTCTTCGTATCTTCTAAAGGTTGCATTTAATTTCACATAAATTAAGCCTTAAGTTTTTTTTAGACACAAAACGAAGTTTCCTACCTTTAACTCTAAGGTATTTTTAACAGCAGCATTTTTGCGACCTAAGCAAAAGAGAGTCTCTGAAGTAATCCGTCCCGGGCGGGGGTTGGTTCCCTGTACACACATTGACCGACAAAACATTAAAGCTTACAATCCACAACGCTTCAAATAGTTACTTCTAAACACCGAGTTCTTTTTATAGTTCGTAGTTATAAACTACAATATAATTTATAATTAACTTAACTTAATTAACAAATAATTGTACTATATCTAATATTCCCTATATTACACAGTAGCACACAGACGACTGGCTTCGTACTTGGGTTACGAGAACAAAATTTAACTTTCTCTTTCAAAAGCCAACAGAAACTTATGGAGGAAGTAGCCAAGGCCAGAAGCACTAAACTTTTTTTTTCTGGTTCAAAAATAATTATTCTAAAAAAAAACAACAAAATAAAAGTAAACTTAACACTACTGTGAGGAACATGAAGTTTGTTTTGGAGAAGTTAACTAACTCGTTGATACAATTTAAGTCTAAACTTAACATTTTTTCAGGGGTTTTACAAAAAAAAAATCACTAATAGCCATTCCATAATAGCACTTACAAGATAGTTCTCACCTAGTGTCATTAGTTAGAAGGATCTGCACACCGAATAAATTAAATTTAACCAGATTTCACAACGAGAGGAGGTGAACACAGGTTGTATTTTTACTAAAAAACAAGAGCCTCTGTCTAACTGTCTCGTACTGGTTTTAGTCAAAGCTTTGAAGTATTTGCAATTAAAAAAAGAAGACCCAATTCAGCTCGACTTATTTATCGTGAGACTGAAACTTTTTTATCTGATTTTTCAAAAAGTAGGCCGTAAAACCAAAAGAAAACAGAATCCGTACACAAAAAAAAAACGGGAAGAAAAATCTGCCAAAGAAAACTTTTGCATCCGGTTCCTCCTCCTCCTCCACCTTCCACGCAAAAGAAAAGAAAATGAAGCTAGCTTTGATTTTCTTTCGAAATTCAGAAGAAAAAAACGAGCATGTGAAAGGACAGAAAGGTTTTAGAGAATTTGATGTCAGACCTTGAAAAATCTCATGTGTGTCACCCTAACCTCGTTACATTTTGTAAACAATTACAAGTTAACTTTTAATACTGATGAGAATCAAAAGTGAATTCACTTCTAAACACTGTAAGTCATTAATTACTTTTTGTATGAGAATTGTCCATTTAACTTTTAACCTTATGATTCCAAATTATTTCTAAATTTTTTAGTCAACCGAACTGTAAACTGACTTTTGATTTTTTCTCAGTTACTTTTTCTTTAAAAATACAAAGTCCTTTTTCAGTAGTTGTCGTCACGTCGGTGGGGTATTGGATGATTTTGGATTGCATTTAAAACCACATCAAGTTGACTCTTAGTTTTTTTTACACAGTAACCTAGTTAGTGCTAATTAGTAAATCAGTAACCTTAACTTGATTGGTAAAATCTTTGGGACAAAAGTAGGCTAACTCTAGTGGCAAGGTTTGGAGCGATTGATTTTGTGTAAAGATCATGTATTGGATCTGAGCCTTTTCGATTGGAACTTACTGCTGCAAAAAGAAGTAAGGTTACCATCCGCAAAAGGTCAAATGGAGGTCATGGATTCGATGAGATTGTTTCAGTAAAAGTGGTAAATTCTTGTTTAACTTGGAGATTGTGAAGTCATTCTTCAATTGGATGAAAGGTGTAAAGTAGGTTAGAGAAGATTTTTCATTCTGGGAACTAATCCAGACCTATCAATATTCACAAGGTTTGAAATCATTAACGACTCATGTTCATTCCTTCTTCTTCCTTTGAAAAAATAGAAACAAAAAACAAAACAAAATTAAAAATCGAATTCTAAAAAACGAGTCAATACTTGTGATGATGGTGATCTTGGTGTTGATTTTGTTGGTTAGCTTGCCTTTGACTATTTTTCTTATTCTTCATCCGTCTATTCTGGAACCAGATTTTGACCTGGACAAACACAAAAATTTACCAAATTTAATACCTTTTCAAATTCATTTGTCTTGTCTCACTTTAAACTTTTCCATAAAAATCGGGAGAGGGAATGGAAAATATTCTCCGTGAAACTACGTGACTTTCTAGTAAAATGCTCATTTTTTCTTCTTCTAAAAATCCTGTTTGTACTTGCCTGTCTCTCTGTCAAATTCAACGTCCTGGCCAAGTCCCATCGTTTCTGCTTCGAGACATAGGCATTGAAGAGGAATTCCTTCTCTAGTTCTAACGTTTGGAATTTCGAGTAAGGCTTTCTTTTCTTCCGTACCGTCACGTTCCCGGTCCATTCAAGTGGATTGGAACCCATTGGGACGCCTGGTGAGGTCCATCATCCATCCAAGAATACAAGAACGTGAAATGGTCATCATTTCCAGCACATCACCAACAGAACCAAGAAGAAAAAAAAGAGAAAAGACAATCAGATTAGTCTCCTTTCCTGTCAAAGAACCGGGAGAAAGTAAAGAAAGTTGTTAATGAATTTCCGTCTTTTCCTCATAACCTTTGACATCCGTCTCTTCTTCCCCTACTTCTACCAAATCCCCCGTCTTTTCCATGGGTGGGTCTCATTTTCTTTTATGGGTTAATCCCTTCCTATCATTTGAAAAGAACCATGTATCAAACCCTGCACTTTCCTTCGCTTCTTTCCAAGGAAAAGGCCTCAATTCACACCCGCCCGTTGCTTTCTCTTCCTGGATGATGAGAATGGTATTTGATTAACTTAGAGTGGAAGACGCTTCCTTTCTCCTAATGAGACAGACGCACAGAGAGGCAAATGTACAGCATTGTATTAAGTCTAGTTTACAGACAAAGAAAGGGGTTGACTATTTTACTTTCTCCGTTTCTCACTTTCCTAATGGACTTCGCACCCAAAATGGGCCCCAGCGTCCCAAAACTCCATCAACGCAGGGAATTGAAACTTATTTAATCATTCGAAACGAGTCGGATTTTAACTTAAAAATCACTTCATTCAACTCGGTGCCTTTTCCACACTAAAATACATTTTCTAAATTAAAAATCTCGCTTCAATTCTATTTTTTTTTTTAATTAATTAAATTTACTTTATTTTTTACTTTGAATACCTACGTTTCTCACCAATTGAAATTTTGTGACAAATTTTACTTCAAAAAGTTTTGACACGACTTTTCGCGCTATTAAGTAAAATTATGTTACACAACTTTTCGATGTTATGAACCGAATGTTTTGAATTTGAAAAGAGAAAGATGGTGGGGCGATAATGGATAAAAAAGAGGAGAAAACAGCTCTAACATAGATAGATGAAAATGTATAAACAGAATTGTTTAATAGAAAGGTAGTTGGAGCACGTAGAACTTCAAAGTGGAAAACGATTCCTTTCTTCTCCACTATTTTTTTCCAAACCCCCAAAAAATACAGAGAAAGTTAGAAAGTTTCAGAATCTTCAGAGTGTCAGTCTTGATCCAAGAGAAAATAAGAAATAGTACAATCCTCTACATTAACATCTCCCACCACGTTCATCTTCAACAAAAACTTGGAGCTCACTGTCCTTTTCACTTTTCTACCAAACAAACTTGTAGTGGAGACTCGACACATGGACGCACACAGGCATGAATTTTCTTTCCTTAACTCCCATCAGATTGTCAGAACCGATTTTGGTTGGATTATTTTTACAAAAGACAAGACAGCTGGTGTAGGATGGTAGAGCTTCTAAATAGCCATTCTTTAAAAAAATAGGAAAGGAAAAGGGAAACGGAGAAGACGACGTCCATTGACTTTCAAGTAGGTTTTGGCGTACAACCTGAAAACAACAATTGTGAATCTCTCCCTGCCTTTACTTTCTCCCGGGTATTATCATCCCCATCTTTTTGCCCTTTCTCCATACTATTCATGCATACTAATCGACACTGATTTACCAATATAACAAAGAGTTCCTACACTTTAAAAACCTATCCACCTTTATAAAAACACATGACTTTCCAAACACAAGATCGCATTTCATGTAAGATGGGGCGTTAAACCGGCGAGTGTTTTGGCGCTAGACAAAGAACCCGCTAATATAAAAATTCGATAAACAAAAAACAAACGCGATTATGAGAAAAAACGTTTCTTTATCTTTAGTTGGCAGAATCGTCTTCAAAATAAGAATAACAATTATTAACCAGTATAAAAATCCGTAGAAATTTACTCCAGGTAAGCTATTTCTTCACAAATTTATCTAAAAATTATTTTGCTCTTGGAATATTTCAACTAAAACTTTAATCTAAATAAAGATACATTCATCGTTCTTTCCAACAAAAATATTTTTTTCTCCTACAAAAATTTGGCCCCAGGGAGGAAAGCCAATATGTCCTTTGGCAAAACCAATATGATTCCTTATAGAAATTGAA